>RJWM01005094.1:0-94827 GCA_004363535.1 Dasyprocta punctata | reverse complement strand
TAGCTTGAGAAAGGAAGGAAAGGTCACAAAGCAGAGGATCTTGTCTGAAAGAGTAAAGTTTGACAATACCTTCTTTGAACTGAACTAATCAACCAAATCACTGCTAGTTTCCAGATTTAGAGATTTGTTCTCTTTATATCTAAAAATTGATCAAATAAATACAATTCAAAGCTACTTAGCCACAGATAATTTTAATATGGTCCTCAGTATTGTTCTTTCTCAAATTTCAAGATATTACATAATTTTAAGGTAAATGTATACAGAGGCATATATATATATATATATAATGACTCTATAAGTAACATATAAAGATATACATGCAATTGCACATAAAATTTGGAAAACTGTATTGCAAGGTGTCGGTAATGCTTCCCCTGTCTTGTAGACTAACAAAATACTCCTCTTCAGGTATCTGCATGACTCTTTTATAAGTTTTCAGAATACCTCACATCGTTTTATTTTACCAAATCTTATCTGTACCACCCTGTTTAAAATTGCAGGTGGCATTTCAACTTTTTGCTTTCCTATAGTACTTGTCATCTTCTAGCATATCACACAGCTCAAATTACTTTTAAATGGATAGTATTTATTACTTACCCTTTTCTTCTAGAGTCTGAACTTCATGTGGAAAGATGTCTGTACTTTAGTGACCTGGAGTATCCCCGAAACTCCTATAGCCATTCCGACATAGATATTTCTCAGAAAATGTTTTCTTTAACCAATCTATAAATGTATAAGGTTCATTTTTTACTACTTATGAATTTTTCTTATTTTGTCATGTATTTTGCCTTGAGAATTACTATTTTAGTCAGAGGAAATTATCAAAACATTTTTTCTCTTTGATACAAAATACTAAGCAGACAACAAAAATACCTTAACCAATTGTAAGTTATGACACTCTTTGCCTTTGCAAAGCTTCAAAGGGCAATCAGGTTTAAAATAAGAGTAGGCTGATTTGAAAAGAAGCCCCCATATTCAGTCCACTTGTAGAGGCAGACATTGGGTGGAATGCAGTCTTTGACACTCCTGTATCTTCATCTGCTCCTTTCTTCACCATCTTCCTTCCTTTCTGGAGCTGAATGAAAAGCGCAGTGTGACTGTTGTTTTGCAGATGGACCTAGAGCCTGTGAACAGTGATGTCCGTATAGAGTGGGCTATGTAGGTAGCAGATGGTGAGTTTCTATGAAGGGGAGCTGGCATGAATCTGTTTCATATGGTCTGAGAACGGGTCTTACACCACTCGCACATCTCTTGTCTCAGCTGATTTTTAAGCCCAGACTTGGTCCTTTTTCATCTCCCCATGGGAGAAGTCATGCCCTGAAAATCAGAGCAGAAGGAGATAATTCCATATCCATATACCTAAGTAAATTTAATTTATTCCGATAACATTTTCTTAGAGCAATTGCTGAATATACTTTATTGGAAAATGCTTCTGAGATTCCCACTGTGAAAGAAAATGAGTTGAAAGTATATGTAAATCAGCAAAATAGAGAGGTCACCATAATCACTGGAAAACATATTATTTTTCAGTCAGATAACTTTGTCCAATTCTGATATTTTTGTCTAACCACAAAATGAAATTATGAATCAGACTGGAGTGGGTGAATGGGCTCAACATGATTGGCAGTTGAAATCAAGGCAAAAAGAGCTCTTTAAGAGTTGCACATGATGAAAATCAGGCCTGTTGTTTTTCTTTCTCCTTTTTAAAAGAGTGAAGGAGCCCAAGTGCTCTGAGAGCTAGACATATCCTTAAAAATCTTAACTCCAGATCATGTCTGGATTGCAGATGAATAGTTAATTACAGACTCCAAATTGTTTCAATGGCACTAATGAGCAGTACTCTCCACAATCAACACCAGGCCTTGTTTAGCTTGTGAGGAATGACTTCTAAGAACAGAGGAGCTGGTTTCTGCAACTAACCTGTGAAACAGGAAAACAAAAAATGTTTCTTTAATAAGGCAGCCAGTGCCTTTGGTGTTTGTTGGTTAGTATGTAGCCTGGGGTACTTTGGACTCCAGTGGCAGACAGACCTTTGAGGACAGAAGATCCTGTGGCTCGGCTGAGATTCACCTTCATGTAAGGAGGCCTATACAATGATCATGTCATATGATAAAGAAAGAGTTTTGTTAAAGTAGCTCCATGTCAGATGAACTTCAAAAATCGAACTCCAATGGTTTTCTAAAAGCAGGCTAATTCACTAGCAAGCTGCTGAGTGCCTAGTTTATTAAGCTGGGTGTAGCGCTGGGAGCATCCATTTCAGAAGATCTGGGTTCAAATCCTGGCTTTAATACTCGCTAGCTTTGTGCAATAGAGTAAGTCATTTGGCTCCTCAGAGCCTCATGTAAAAAGGAGATGAGATTATGGGAGAATTTTCAAGAAACTATGAGCTAATTTACACTAAGTTCTTCAGAGAGTGCTCATGACCAACAAATAAGATGTGAACATTCCAGAAAATGTAATAATTCTGTTATTCAGGGACTCTGTCCAGTATAAAAGATTCTTCAGAGTCTTGGTTTGATGTAACTATCTACATCTGCCATACTTTAGGGAAAGTTGCATCCTTTGCTCTGTGTTGAAGACATGCATTCCACAAGGTTTACCTTCGCAGTGGTTTTGATGATCAGACATATGCTAAAACCTCTACCTGAGCCCTACTGTGTCACCTGTCCTTTTCAAAAGATTCAATAAAGTAGCACAGAGTTTCTTCTTAGCCATCTTATGCATGGTACACTTTCATAAAGTACACGGTTTATGAACCTCTGCCATGATTACTCTGGTTTAGACAAAAAAGTGAAGACGAATAAAGGATTTAGGCAAGTGCTGGGGGCAACTTCTTGAGCACCATCCCTCCTGAGATTCCTTCACAAATTACATCTCATTTTCATGTTTTGTTCTGTGCAATTGCCTTCAAAGATATATATCAAAATTGCTTCCATTGTTACTGTCTGAAAACCACATTTTCAGCAAAAAGCCAACCACTGTATCTGTGTTTTCAAAGTGACAAGATATAGAATCATGTTGATTTCTTCAGGGAATATTTTTGGAAGTGTTATAAATCCTCAGAAGCTACTAGAATATTTCTTTCTTTGCTGCTCAGACACACACACACACACACACACACACACACACAATTTGCCAACTCACTTAGGCAGCAGTAGAAATCTAGGACTATCTTCAGTGTCTTGAGCTTCATTACTAGTCTGAGCTCTTTTTTTTCTGGTTTACTTTAACAGCTTGCCCTGAGAGCCTCTGGGGACCAGAATGCTGCTTCTCCTGTGGATCCTGTGAGAATGGAGGTCATTGCAGCAAAAAAAAAGTGGTGACTGTCACACTCCTGTTTACACAGGAAAATCCTGTGCCCTGCATAAGTAAGAAACCTAGACAGGATAACCAACAGTCAATAAAACGGTTTGCTTCATAAATCCTTATTTACCTAACTGATACATAAGGCATTGTTATGTTAGCACATATTTTGACAATATATTGTGCAACAAGCCATCTCAATCCTCTGTGGTTTAAAATGGTGATTTATCATTGTTCCTGATTCTGCGGTTGACAAGATGGTTTTTCATGTGGAGTCTCATGGCTCTTTTGTCAGGTTGATTATATGGGAGCAGATGAGGCTTGTCTGGCTTCTCAACCAGGGAACCTGGCTTTCCCCTTGCACAGCATTCTACTTGGTTAGCTTGGCTTCCCTGTAACATAGCAGTTTTAGTACAGCATTCCAAGTTGGAGCATTCCAACAGCATGAGAACAGAAACTACAAGATGTCAAAAAACCTAGCTACAGAAACCACAGACTATCGCTTCTACTGCATGCTGTTGGTTAAAGCAAATCACAACGCAAGCCAGATTTGGAAGGAGGAGGCAGAGATTCCTTTCCTTGATATAGAAGGGTAGTATAATGTCATTGCCAAAGGCTTGCTAGCTGGGAGATATGATTATAGCCATTTTTGGAACAAATTTAATATACTCTAGAATTTAAACTTATTCTGAAAGGATCATTAAGAAATTCTAGACAGAAATTATTATTCTTGTCAGAATAGAAGCATATTATAGACTGCTAAAGAGTGATTAGCTAAATTGAACTTATTTCAAAGAGTCAGTTGAGCTTACTAGCCTACCATGCCCTTTACTGGTTGTCATTCTTACTTAAACCTATGCTAACCCTGGCTGTGTTACTGTCTCCATCCACAGTGAAATAGAGTGGCCTGGAGAACTGCAGAGATGTGGACTGGATGATAATGAGGGCATTTTTACATTACTATTTCAAATTCATCTAATACAGATTAGCATGAGTCTGGTGTTTGCGATTATCTCTCACTTTGCATGGGCAAACTGAGTAGTGATCTGAATTAGCTTACAGTGCTTAGGACTTTCCTGTTAACCAGATAACAACTAAAACCAGAAACATAAATCACAAAAACATAACAGAGGGACATATTTAGCACATAGCTAATCATCTAATCATTTTGGGAAACACATTACTGTAGCCCCTAAAGATAACCCTCAAGCAAAACTGGTAGGATAAGGTCTTTGCCTGACAATTTTTCTGTATATAACTGGATAGTTTTTATTTCAGGACTGTCATTCTGGCACTGTTGACAATCATTTCAAATAGTGTAAAAATTTGCTAGAGCAGCTGTTCACTATCCCTTAACCTACTCATTTGCTTAACAACAAAAAAAAAAGAAACTTAAAGGTAAAGATTTACATATTCAAAGGTACTACTTACTATTTCTACAGTGAAGTGACATTTTCCCTTATCTAACCAAATTTAATGGAATAATTATTAAGCAAATAATAAAGTTTACATTGTTTGAATGCTCCAACAATAAAAATAGACTGTTTAAAAACAAGTGAAGAAAAATCAGTAGCATTCCTCTACATGAGTAACGAACTTACTTAGAGAAAAATTAGGGAAATAACTCCTTTCATGTTAGCATAAAAAAAACAAAAAAGAAAAAGAGAAAGAAAGAAAGAAAGAAAGACAGGGAAAGAAAGAAAGAAAGGAAGGAAGGAAAGAGAGGAAAAGAAATACTTAGGAATAAATCTAAGCAAAGAAGTGAAAGATCTTTACACTGAAAACTACAGTACTCTGAAAATAGAAATCAAAGAGAATATCAGAAAATGGAAAAATATCACCTGTTCTTGAATAGGTAGAAAAAAATATAGTGAAAATGGCTAGACTTCCAAAACTCTTATACAGATTAAATGCAATCCCAATCAAAATACCAACAACATTCCTCACAGAACTAGAGAAAACCATCCTAAAATTCTTATGGAATCAGTAGCAGTCTGGAATACCAAAAGCAGTTCTGGGGAACAAAGGCATGGCAAGGGGCATAACTATCCCTAATTCAAAGTTATAATACAAAGCTACTGTGATAACAACAGCATAGTACTGGCAAAAAAGACGGACTCAAGGATCAATTGAACGGAATAGAAGATACAGAAACAACTCCAAGCACAACTCTAAGCACGCTCATCTAACCTTTGACAAAGGAGCCACTTACCTTCACTGGGGGGAAAGATAGCCTTTTTAATAAATGATGCTGGGAAAACTGACATTCCACCTGCCAAAGATTAAACCTAAACCCATATCTCTCACCATGTAGTAAACTAAAAACAAAATGGATCATATATTAAGATTAAACACTCAATTTTCTAGAATATAGATTAAGTGAAACTCTTAATGACACATTTTAGTCAAATACTATGAACAAAATCACAGTTTCAAAGGAAATATTACGAAGAACCAACAGCTGAGATCACATCAAATCAAAATGGTTTTACACAGCAATAGAAACCATCAAAAGAGTGAAGAGACAACTCACAGAATGGGAAAAACTTTTTACCAGCTACTTCTCCAACAAAGGACTAATATCTAGGAAATGTAAAGGATTCCAAAAAATCAGACCTCTCCAAACTTAAAGACCTAATCTAAAAACGGACATCTAAAATGAATAAGCACTTCTCAGATGAAGAAGTAGAAATGGCAAATAAATGTATGAAAAAATGTTAAACATCACTGAGATTCCATTTTATGCCAAAAAGAATGACCATGTTCAAGAAATCAACCAATAACAAATGCTGATGACCCTACATGGTAAAAGAAAGCCTTCTCCCTTGTTGGTGGCAGTGTAAATCATTACAAAATTAGTATAGAGATTTCACAAAAAACTAAAACTAGAGTTTCCATTTGACTCAACTATTCTCCTTCTAGATGTTTCCCTGACAGAGTTAAAAGGACAACACCACAGTAATATATACATAACCATGTTTATATCAGTGCATTTTATAATAGCTAAATCTTCACAACAGTCAGATGCCCAAAAACAGACAAACGGATAAAGAAAAGTATTTATATACAATGGAATACTACTTGGCCATAAAGAAGAACAAGCTTGAGACCTTTTTAAGAAAATGGGTGCATCTAGAGACCATAATTTTCACTGAAATAAATCAGACACACAAGTTTAAATGTCATATTGTTTCCGTTGTTTGAGAAACTCAAGGATAAGTAAAGAGCCACGGAGAAGACAGATAGTGAGAAGCACATGGAACATGTTCCAAATGAGAATGGAAGCAAGGTAGGAGGAGGGGGAATAGAAGGAAGGAAAAACAGATTAAATAACAGAGAATAGAAGGAAAAATGAAAATGAAACTTTTTGTAAAGGGGAAGGAGAAGAAGAGATGGATGGAGGAGAGAGGAATAGGAAAGAAGGAATTAAGAGATGTTCCACAAAGGTGCAAATTCCCCTTGATGAATGTGATCATTATGCATGGCAAACATGTACTAATAAAAATTTTTCTAAATGTTAAAATATAAATAAGTCAAGAAAGAAATAAATTGCTTATTCTTTAAAATATTAATTTAATACTTGTATTATAATTCTTGCATTCTAAGACTTGAAACCCTAGGAAAATATTTTATGACAGTCCTGAGAAATTTTACTGATGAGTAATATTTATTAAATTTTTTGGCAATTTGATTATGATACATGCACTAAATCAAATGGACAAAAATAATCCCTGATTGCTAGTCCAGTTCAATTTTAGTGTTACATACTATTATCTGATTTCACACACAGAAACACAAACACAATTTCTATAATCAGTATAGTAAGATATTTAGGAAAATGAATGCAACTGAATGATAGGACTCATAAAAAATGCTTCACACATGTTTCACAAAGAGTGTGTATGACATTTGTTAAATGCTTGCATTTGAAGAAAAACATACAACAGTTTTCTAAATACCCTAGTATGGTGCTCATAGAATTTTAAAACCTAGTTACTCTGCATAATGAAATGTAAAAATACTTACAGGCTATAAAGGTAATATGTGTTACGGGCAAGAGAGACCAAAAAGCTGCTTCTAAAGACACTGGCTTTACATCAATCCCATTGTTTCGAGTTTATAAATACACGTACTTGCGGATAATTTTTTTTAAAAGTTTACTTCACTGTCAGAAAACCTCTGGATTATAGTGTTATAGTAGGTTATCTTATACACACGTGTGACTTTGTGAGTATGTGTGTGTGTGTGTGTGTGTGTGTGTGTGTTTGGGTATGTGGATGTGTGGCACAGCCTCAGAAGTTAGGGTTTCACAGGAATTCATATCCTTGGTAGAAAAGTACCATTTCTCTAAACGGCAGTTCAACTTTATATCCGACCTCTTAGCAAATAATCTAAAAAGTGATTCTAGCTTTTTCTTTATCTTAACATTATTTTTAATATCAAAAGCACACAACTGAAACAACCTAATTCTGCACCAGAAAGGGAATTATTTAAACCAATTATATGATACATCCATGGATTATTCTGAGACTTTCATGTTTTGGATGAATGTGCCATGTTTGGAGAGTTTTATGTAGATAATGATACAAATTTGTGTGAATATGTACCCATATATGATAAATATATATATCATATATATGTATATATATCATATATACATATATATGATAGGATTTACTTCTTTACCAATCACTTTTCTCTTAATAATTCTGGTGAGATGGGGGATGACATCACCTTTAAATCAAACTTTGAGTAAATATCTGTGTCTGATAGTTGTCTATTCTTAAATCATTGTTTGATAGTTTTAAATGTTCCCATAGTGGTTTTTCTTTTAGTTTTACTGCATTTTAGTCTTTGAGGACTATTTTCTCCTTTTTGTCCTATTGCGATTGTTGATCATCATGCATCAATACTACCAAAATTTATTAAGTAAACACCAAAAAAGAGCATAGTAAGCTTCCTTTGAACACTTCATTTACCTTTCTTTGGAAATCTCACTTTCTTTTAGTCATTGTGTTATATCCCTGGTTTGTGTCATATTTGCATGTGCCTGAACAAAATGTGCCTATGCAATACTGGAGAGAAAGAGAAAACTGAAAAAAAAATGATGGGAGGAAGAAGATGTTAATTCCATCATTTAACATGCCATCATTTAATAAAACTTCATAAAAATCTTATTGACTAGAAGTCTAAGCCTTCCTCAATGAGAAGCTGGAAAATGTTTCATAATTAACTCTCTGAAATATATATTTAAAAAACCCTGGATTGTAGCATTTACTTGTTTCTGTGGTATAAATAGTCCTACCATGGTGATCGCAAGAAATGAATGACTTGTAGAATTTATGAAAATTTAACAATTAACTCTCCAAAGCACATAGTTATGGCCCCACTATACCACTGTCTTGTAAATACTGTATCCTGAATTCATGGAATGATTTCTTAACCTTTATGTTTTCTTTTGATATTAAGAAGTGATTACCTTTCAGGTGGTAGATTTATTCTGCTGTTACTAAACAGATACCTAGCTTGACTGTTTGGGTTGAATTAACCAACAAACAGTTTCAATCAACAAAAATTTCTCTATTTAGCTAGACTATTTTATTTATGAGATAAAAATCAATTGTGCAGAAATGATGCAAAATTCAAAAAGCAGACAAAAATTGTTGAGTTACTTTATGTGGAATTACTTTACATGGAAGCGCAAGCTCTTTAGTGTTTTTCTCTAGAATTCATGTAAAAGTCAGATCTAGAGGGTTCATGTATTCCTTTTAACAACATTTTAGCTGTTTTCCACCTTCTTCCACCACACCACTGCAAACCAGGGCTGGCATTTCCTTTATGACATAGCATTGTGGGAAATAAAATAGAATAAAAGATAGTTAATCTAAAAGAGAAGAAATAGGAACAGAGTAATGTAAACAAAACAAGTAGATGAATTTAAAAAAAGCTTTAGAGCAATTAAATCTTTAGTGTCACCAAACACGATGAGGTGAGATGCAACAAAATACTTCTCCCTCTCTGAAGCAATTGCAAATCTGATTTTTAAAGTTGCTGTAAAATAAATTGTATTTAAATAATACATCTCCCATCCTTTCCTGCAGTGAGATGCATTTCCCTTACCAATCTGGTTCTCAGCAGGCAGTCCAGCCTGATGAAGTATCAGCAAAATGTCAGCTCCCACAGAGAAGTGCGACAGAGGCGACACTGAAGCGGTGACAGGCCTTTCAAAAAGCTATTGTGCAAATTCAGTTTTAAAATAGGGATGTGGTTGAGGACTGATGGGCATGTCATTACCAATGCGTTCATCTCCCCATCGTCAGGAGGAATGGAAGGGAGTTGTGGTGCAGCTGATATAAAGCCATTAAGTTGAATGGTGGTCGATCTGATCTTTAGGAGATTTGTCATCATATCTGTATTTTCAGAGAGTTAATATTCAAGTTAGCTTTCATTTTTAACACTCTCATTTAATCAGGGCCCAATAGCGGCTCTCTCCCCTCCTCAATCATCCTCCACCATATCCTTTAGCTCATCAAAAACTCTTTGATCAGTTTATAACCATCATTGACCTATGGATCCTACATACAATGAAGTCAAAACTCTAGAGCGCTTATAGGTTGTCATTGTCCTGTTTCCAGCTTCATTTTGACAGCTTTCACATGTGACTCATGAACTCTGTCACACAATCTACTACATGTTTCCACATATAACCTGCATATTTTAGTCTTGCATTACACCTAGCACTATGTGGCTCTGTTGTCTATTGCTCTTTCTTCTAATAAATATTTTCCTTCCATTTTTATTACTTCTCAAAATTCAAGAAACTTGTAAACAAACCAAAACACAAAATCCTTTTCTTCCATAGCATTGCTGAGCAGAATGTATTATAATTATTTGTTTGTACATGATTAAGACTGTTTATCATTCATTTTTGTTCGCACCAGTTCTTGATTTACAAGAAATGCTCAGTAAAGATTTGTAGATGCAATTAAAAGGACATTATTGACAATTTAGTAAAGAAGTCTAGGATTAAAGTTTCATAGAAATCACCCACCAAGGAAAAAAAAAACAGACACGAGAAACACAGTTTATGGCACTGAAAAATATCCAATGGCTTATACTTAAAAAAAATGAAATTGAATTACTAGTGCTTTTAAGAAGGGGAGAAAAGGGAGCCCATAGCTATGTGCCCAACACCACAGCTTTATCAGTCTGAACTTCCAGTCTAAAAGCTCTGGTCAGAAGTTTTCTCAAAGTATTAGAAGGCTAACAACATCAGATAGTGATGATGTTTTTATGATTTTTTAGCTTCCTCTCAAGATTCTTGATTTATTTATTTCTGTATTTACCTGCAATACACACATTTAAAATATATATATATAACAGAGCCATGTTACATAAATCAATAAAGTTCCTCTGCCTCTTAGGATTTGTATATAAAAGAAAAAGATTCAAGTAGATAATAATATAATATATAACTTGATTGGAATCAACAATAACACTATCTGATACATATGGGCAAGTACAGTGCAGTGATAAAAGATTACTCAAAGTTCATGTCAACTGAGTTCCAAATCTGTATTGTCACTGTGCGACGTGGTTTCCATCATATCTTTCACTTAATCTTCAAAACAATCACATGAATTTGGTACTATTTTACTCTCACTTTATGAAAAAGAAATCCAAATCCAGAAAGAATTAAATAACTTATCTGAAGTAATACAATTAGTAATTCAGGCCCAAAGCATTTGTCAAGTACATATAGTAAAGACTATATGTCTGTGAAATGAAACAATATATACTATAGCACTATAGTTGGCTTCCTGTAACATTGAAAGACAACAAAGAAAAAATTTCATCAAAAAATTTCATAAAATAACCTAAGTAGTTGTTATGGTTTATACATTGTGTCAACTTGAGAAGTCTAGAAGCTTAATTAAGTAACTCAGCAGCTCTACATCCTGGGTTGTAGAGCACAAACAGTTACCTGTTCATTGTGTCAATTTGAGGTCAGAAATTTGACTAAGAGACTCAGCAGGGAGCCAGGGTTCTTTGTAAATATCCTCATCCTGTGTAAAGGAAGGCAAGGAGATTTGTGAATGCTACACCCACCCTAGGGTGGGGGTACCCTGTGTACAATATAAGGGAGGAGAAGAAGCTTGCTCTTGCCCCTTCGATTCTGGCTGCTTTTGCTTGGCTGCTGCCTTGAAGTGTTGCCCTGGTACCACGCCACCCTGCCTTGGAGCCAGCTGATTATGGACTGAAACCTCCAAAAACTGTAAGATAAATAAACCTTTCCTTCTCTAGTGTTGCGTATCGGGTGTTTTGTCTCAGCAACAAGTGAAAAGTAACTAAGGCAGTAGTCAAGAAGTTCAATGAATTTTATCCTCTTCTGGGCCCTATATTTATAGGCTGCAAAAAAGATTGAATGATGCAGCCAACAGCATTGTTGAAATGCTAAGTGCTGCAAAATCCATGCTCAGTTTTGTGATGGAGTGAGTATACTTTTGTTTATCTTGTGCAGCATGCCCTGCCTATACCAGAGCCTAAATCGCCTACTGTAGCACACTAGTAATGACAGCCTTCAGTAGGACTTCAGTGCTAGCCGGTGTACCTGCCTGTTTAGCTGGACATGGCCTGACAACACATGCTATAAATCAGAAACCGATTATAAATCCTCTTCTTCATCTAATGTAAATATCTACCCAAGGAATTTTCTCTACATTTTTCAGATTCTGAGTGGTTCCAGTCCTCTTTGTTTTTATAGGGCTTCCTAATCTTAACTGTGTTTAAAATTCTCTTTGTGTGTTGGGAAATGAAGCTGGCTAGCTGCCTCCAGTAATCCTTGATTACTCTTGCTGCTTGCTTCCCGAGTCCTGAATTGAATATCTGGCAGAGCACAAAATAAATTCTTTTTCTACAAAGTGAGTCTTCCAGAAGTTTCATCCTCTAATACACACACCTTTTGTATAGATATAAACACAAATCTTTTGTGTGTGTTCTTAGTTGGATTTATGGTCTACTGTGTCTTGCAATTTTTATGTATCTGAGACTGAATAACTTTTTACTTTTTAGCCTGTATTCATTCTACTACTGTAATTTCCTAGTAATCTAGTATAATAGACCAGTCTGACATGTAAAACTCTTTTCTCTGTTTTTGGTTTTGTTGTTGTTGTTTAGTATTGCTAAGTATTGTTGCTTCTTTTGTAAGCAAGAATCTTAAAAGGGTTCATATGATATAGATTATCCTGGGAATTTTGTACAAAGCATAGAAGGTGAATAAGATCTCAGGTACTGACACTAATTAAATTTTAATTTTGTTATTGTCTATTGAGACTTCCATGTATATGCTATTTGTTAGGTGTTATATAGAATCCTAAAAAAACAAGATATCTTATCCTTAAGTATTTATTCACCACTTAATAAATTGGAAAGTTGTATAAATCATTTATTTTACAATATTGTAAAAGGGGATAAGATTCTAGATGTGTGACAGAAAGCTAAGTTCATTCTCACTAGAGATAATCCCTGAGTTCTTCCTTGAAAAGCTGAGGTATCTGCTAAATCTTAAAGGCTGGGCAAAAATTGTGAAGGTTGGACAAGTATAAAGTTCATCTCCAGTAGGGCCACTAGGATGAGCCCAGACCAAATGGTGTAAAATAATATGCACATTAGCAAATGACTGGATTCGGTCTCTGGTGTGATGACAGGTTAAGGGAAAAGGGAAAGCTTAAGAGTTAATCAACAGCAAGCCCCGGATGCCACATTAGCAAACTGAGACCTTGTTTTTGTTTTGGAAGTAATAAGGCAATTCTAAAGAAGGAAGGAAAATGTAAAGTTTTTACAGCATACCGAGTATGATCTCAGCTGTACTGTGGAGAACATCCTTGTGTCTCTGCTGTGTGCAGCCTCTCTCTCAATTCATTTTTCTCTTCTTCTGAATGAATTTCAGAAATTTTCGTTGAATTTTCTAGTTATTTTCAGTTTATTGCATAATCCAATTTAAAAATATAGTTTCAGCTTAATGAAAGTTCAATTAAGAGCTTACTCATTGCCAATTCCAGGCCCAACTCAAACTCAAAAGTGAAGAGAGAAAAGAGTGGGCTTCTTCCCTCTAGTCCTGCTCTTGAGCTGCACTTCCTTTCTGGTGCATCCACCCACAGGGTAACTGCTGTGAGGCTGGCGTCCAGCCTCTGGAACACAGTGTATGCTCCTGTGCTTTGTAGCTGGTTAGAGCACATAGTAGTCTTTTGTCTTCAAATGTAGATCAGATACCAGTGTATGAATTGTTCAGTTTCCAGGAAGCATGTATCAAGTTCATGAAATGGTTTTCCCCGAAACCTCTAAGTGTAGTCTAAAGTGACCAGAACTCTACTGAGAGCAGAGGAAACAGGCAGCAGTCCTCTGACAACAAGTAAGGTTTTATCTGGTACAATAGTAAGCACTTGCCACTGGGGACCAGGCTGCCTCACCCCTCATCTGGCTTCTCCACTTTGGCTGTTGTTTTCATTAGAGAAACACTAAATTCGCCTGTATTTTCCCTTCTATAAAAGTGGGACTAAAAAGTACTTAGTGGATTCTTACAAAGATTGAACAGGTTAAATACACTACACCCTTGGGAAAGCAATTAAGCATGCAATATGTACACAATGCATACAATACATTGTAGGTTTAAAAGGAAGTAGATGAGGCACCAGGGATATAGCTCAGCAGCACATGTGCCTGCCGGACAAGAGTGAGATCATGCGTTCAATCACCAGTACCAAAAGAATTAAAAATAAAATAAAAAATCACAAAACTAGATTAATATTTCTTAGCAAGCGTTAATAAATTACGTGGCACACATTTTCTTGAAGTCTCTTTTGCAAATCAGGCCAACAAAAGAAATTTCATTTTAGGCTGGGTGTGATGGCACATACTGGTAACCCCAGCACTCAGGAGGCTGAGGCAGCAGGACTGCTGACAGTCCTAGGTCAACCTGGGCTACATAGTTCAAGGCCAGCCTGAACTACATAGCAATACTGTCTCAAAACAAAACAAAAAAAAAAAAAGAAAAGAAATTTCATTTTATATTCGGCTATGTAGTCAATGCTTTTTTTTATCTTTACAGTACTTGTGTGAGATGAGTACTATTATTATTACTATTCATATATCAGAAAATTGAGACACAGAGAGGTGAAATAACTTGCCCAAGACCACATGATATGTAAGTAACACAGTTAGATTTGGAAACCACATGGTTTGATTCCAATGATCTAGCATAACTACTATGAAACAGTGTGTCTCAAAAATGAGAGACAGAGAGAGAGACAGAGAGAGAGAGAGCTAGAGAGTGACAAAAAGACAGAGAGAGGAAAGAGGAGAAAGAGAGAGGAATCGAGGAAGAGACAGGAGATTTTAATGAACAGATATAGAAAATAAAAAATAAAGAAACAAAAGGTTCTGTTATAGACTGAAAATAAAAGTTATTTAATAAGTACAGTTTGAGTTGTATGCATGAACAATAATTTGTTGGAAAATCAGATCTTAAGAATCCCAAAAAATCAGAATTAGAAGTACAAATATGAGAATTATCAACATGGAGCTGGGTTTGATAAAAAAAAAATAAGAAGAAGAATCTGGAAAGTCAAGAGGACTGTTATCAAAATCAATAAATTTCCATATTTGAAGGGATATATAGAAAGGAAATAAGACTAAGAATTACCAAGAGCAGATGATACAAACTCATAATTTAGCACTAAATTTGGGTTGCAAGTAGGTTGTGAGTGACAGACAAATTCCTTTAGGTGATTCAATATTGTAAGATTAGAAGATGTATGAAGCTTGGGTCCCACTCCTATGTGGAGACAACTGACTACTTGTAACAGTTCTGACCTGTTTGGGTGGGGAGACACTTTCCCACTGTCATTCACCTCCAGGCCCAGGAATTCACTTACTGTGGCTTCCACTCTCCTGTGTTGCCGGGCATGTGAGAGCCCTGTTGTAATTCCTGCTTTTGAAAGATGGAAGAGGACATAGAAAAACTCCGAGATACAATTCCAAAGAATGCCTTTCAAGGAAAGAAGATAATTGCAGCCTCACACTGTTTTTAAAAAAGTAGGAAAAAATGCAGAAGTGAAGCATTTGAGACTTAGTACATGGTAATTACAAAATTCACATTCAGTGAAAAGAACACGCAGTGCAGGTTGGGATTAAAGAAAGAATGGGAAGTGAAGAAACAAAAATAGGACCTAGTTTTTATTTATACCTATTCTTTAAAAAGTTTGATAGTGAAGGATAAAAATGACTAATTTCTTGAGACTTTTTTTTTGGTCTGCCAAAAAAAAAGTGCTTAAAATCATCTTTGTTTCTACAAGATACATTACCCATCCTGATCATAAACCTACATCATTTATCTAATGATGAATCTTACTCAGTCTCAATCCTTCTCACTTGAGAAGGTCAGATACAGTGTAATCACAGTAGGAAAAATTCAGAAGCCATGATAGCTATTACTCTTGAAATAAAATCACATATTAAAAAATGTTTTCATATGAAATTTGTTAATAATATGTTTCTAGTAGTATATTTTTGAATGTATTGTGTTTTTCTCCTTTTGTCAAGTTTTACTTTTACTTCTTCCTCTTCTCTCTGTCTCACACACTCACATTTCACATTTTTATTATACATTCGAATACGTTTTTGACATTTTAATGTCTTTAAAATTAAAGAGTGTCTTACAACTGATAACACAGCAATACATAGCGATACTCGTAATTTTCTAATATAGTCCATTCCCCAGGAATACATTGAAGGAAAGTGTCTGTGACTACATTACAAATAATTTCTGTCTCTTGGGCCCAGAGGGAGATAGAATTCGAAGGGGAAGTCAGATGAAATATGTGTATTTAATCAATTTCCAAACAGTTTGAAGTGGCTCAATTTTAAATGCCTGATTGATCATAGTAGTTATTTCCAAGTTTGAATAAATAACAGTCTATTGGCTTCTGAGACAATAGTCATACTCAGTCTGAGATATGTGCTTTTGCTTTTTTCAATAATAAAGTTGACAGGTCCAAGAAACTGTATAGGGGAAAAAGTCTTCTGGTATTTTAAGATACTGTCGATCTTACTAACTGCATTTTTGTGTCATCATTAATCAGCTGTCTGAATATGGAGAAGAAAGGTAAGGAAGCCTGCAAAACACTTAATGTGTCTTAGTTTCGCACAACTGCAAAGAGCTCAGATTTCCTATGTGTCTACCTTTGTGAGATTATCCACATAATTAATGAGTTTTGGAAGTTCAGCCTACAACTTTTCAAATCTCAAAGAAACTATCACTGAAATTGCCTATACATTCCTTCAAGGTTTACGCGTATTAGTTATTACCAGAAAGTTATACTTTACTACATGATTAAAATCTGAAATACACATATACATAGATACATGTATCAACTATATATTACTAAATTTTAATTTAAATTTTAGAGAATGCAAAAGATAGTGCTGACTTGCCCATGCATATATATAGTAGACATAGATGTTTGCATTTTATAGAGAATGTCTATAAATTAAACAAGATCATGCAATTTGATTTAATTCCATAGTCAGATGATGATAAGAATTGTTTAACACTGTAGACTTTACAAAAAATTTTCACATTTATTGTATTGTTCAAACTTGGAAACTTTTCTAAGGAAAACAGTAATGCTAGTTTCAATATTATGGTATTGTTAAAACAGTAAAAAAGCTGATTCAAGTTGCATCTTGTCTCTATTATTTTTATCGAGCTTAGATAATGTACTGTGACTAACATTTGCTCTTAAGATTTAAAAATCTTGAATTTTATACATTTTTCTCTCTTCCAGAGTTTGGAAAATTGTTTTAAAAAAAAAGAAGACAAATCTATGAAAAACTAGATTTAAAATATGGAAAGCTATGTATGTGGTGAATAGTTTTTAGACCGCCAAGTATTTGCAAAAGCTACTTTTTGTAAAGCGGTACCTTCACCACTTATTATTCAAGTGTTCCATTCACCTGACAAGACAGAAAAATATCTCACTCATCTGTCCAGGGCTAATTTTCCAAATTTTAATAATTTTATTATTCTTTCAGAAGGCCTTTTAAAACTTTGCAAAGAGTATTTATATTAATTCTAATTATGTGTCAGCTTGAAGTCAAAGAGTAGTTTTCTTTATCTGAAATAAAATGCATCTGCTCTGACAGGAATACATGAGTAAGAGTCTCTTCCTTGTTAGCCCCGAATCCGCATTTATAAAAGTACATTCACGGAAACATTAACTCCCTTGTGTTTGACAATTAAATGAGAAAGCAATGGCAACACGCACACAGGTAAAGACTCTTGGCTCACAGGAATGTCCGCGAGGAACTCATGTCAACTCTTATACCTTGAGTGACGTAGTTTGGTAAATGGAGAGTCACTCAGAAATCTCATCTTTTATAAAGTCTTCTCTGTCTAAAATCTGCATGCTGTTCTTACGGACAGAAACCATGAAAGTAAGTTAAGCAAGAGTCTGAGAATAAAAAGTGAATTTTAAAATAAAGACTAAATAAAGACTTCTAAATAAAGACCACTGGAATTTTGAGAATTATGAAGAATTAGGAAAGAGAGATGGGATGAGAAGAAAGGTCTAGACCAATCTGTTTTATTCTTAGATAATTCTGACTTTGATATGTTCATAGAGCCAGCAAGAGTAAATAATGATAAGTGCAGAAGGAAATTAAAAGCTACATTAAAATTATACTAATGAAATCTAGTTGTTTAAATCATTAATGTATTTCAAATGTGACCCCTGGTGAATCATATAATATTTTCCTCATCTTTCAAATCAAGTTAATGATTCTTATGTTGGTATATTTTTGAGAGGCTTATTATATAAAAAGAAAGACCTCACATAATAAATGCTCAATAACTAGTCATTATTATTATGTCATTTGGTTTTTTAATATTCAGATATCATTTCTCAAGACCTTCAAGTTTTAACAAAAAGATATTACAGTGAAGTCTACTATGTTATTTAGCATGGTTATGCAAATTCTTACAGTTATTTTCACTACCAAATTGTGAGAAATTATAGACTGTCTTTAAAAGGGTATATTTCTTTCATTGTAGGTGTCTGTAAATCTATCCCCAAAGGTTTACTGGTTTCCTTTCTTCTTAAAAAGAAATGCTTTGGGGGAAATTATATTTCCTTCTTGGAATTCTGGAGCTTGATTTAAGGAGTCTGCCAGTCAGCATCACCTGTTCTCCCTTGGTCCTGGCACACAGCACTTGAATTGGTTTCCAAGGCAAAGCATTCAATAATCTGTATGCAAAGTAGTATTTTTGCATAGTTCTGAATGTCATATCCAAATGTAAAGCTGCCTGTTGCCTCAAGTGTGAAATTCTTTCTCATTTAAATTTTATGTTTCTTTGCAACTAGTGTTGCTGGTATTTGGGGACCGGACCATGGAGACATGTGATGACTGGTTAAAGCCAGTAATCATTGCGACCTTTTCCACTGTTGCTTGCCTCCATGAAGAGGATAAGCAGTAAATCTGCAGGGGTCAGAGGAAGCGAAATGTTTAATTTTGTATTTTTTTTTTTCTTGATGGTATTTTGCAATCTTTCTCCAAGTTGTAGGTTTTCCAATATGTGGTGAGTACAAGTGTTTTTGGAAACTGTGTGTTTCTTTTATCATTTGAATTCAAATATATAATAGATTAGATACTATGGGATTTTCAGGTTTCTTTGCTTGTGGAATCTCTCAGCAATTAGAGTTTCACTTGTAGGATAAAAGAATATTAGGATGTTTGTCTTTGTTCACATACAGCCTGACCAGTGGTCACAGTTGGTACCCTTCCATAGTGTTTTAAAGACACTAGTAACTTTTTTGATTGCATTTCTTTTTGAGCTTTTGTGGGTGACTTCAGTTCAAGGTACCAATTAAGAATGAGCAGGTTAGTAGAGTTTGCCTACCTGTGAAGCAACCCACTTTTCATCTAGATCCTATGCCTAGATTGCATTTTATCTTGCACTGCTTTTCTCTAATAGATGCTTCTCCTTTGAACAACCTTTTCTAATGCAGAGGGTCAATGGCAAAAAAGCAGTGTCTCTGCAGTTAGAAGCAGACCTCTTATTTAGGTAAAGTACTATACCAGAAATCTGGATTTCTAATACTATTAATTATAGTAATTTCATGGAGTACTAAGAACTGTACCTCATTTGAGACAGCAAAAGCACTAATAATGGCTATAATGTAGAAACAGAAAAGGAAGGTAAGAAATACTTTTCTTAGGTAAGTAACTTATTCACCATAATATTGAAGGAAATGGCGTAGCTAAAGCTGAAAACCATAAAATTGAATTGCCCTAAAATTGAATGCCATAAAAGAGTAACTATTATTTCTCCAGAGCTGATGGATAGACTAGGCTGCCTAGCTGTATTGGTCTAGGTCAGGATCTGCTGGACTCTCTCTTATGCCTGCAGTCAGCTGTAGCTGCCTGATTCAAGGTGGCCTTTGGGGACCCAGCTTCCAAGTACATCATCACCTCTGCAGGCCACAGGTTGAAGTCAGCCAGACAGCTAACACAGGGTCAAGGGTTAGAGAAATAAAAATCAACGTTTCATTCAAATCACATGGCAAAGGAAGGTATCAAGGATAGACAGATGACGGGGGCTGGTTTTACATTCAGTCAACCCCAATTGCTTTCCCAGATTTGGGGGACAATATCGATGGTCTCATCTATTGCAGATCATTCCCACGCATTCAAGGTAACTTCCACAGTTCAAAAATGACAAGTGAGGATTTGAATGCTCTCTCGTCCTCAGAAAATTAGCTGTTAGCATTTTAGAAAGATAACTAAACCATTTCATATTGATTTTACTGTGGATGCAGTTGCTTTATTTAACAGTCTTGATTTTTAAAATAGCATCTCCTTAAAATGTTTCTTGTCTTTTCCTCTTATATGTATGTGTATATGCATGTTTATATATATTTATATGTATATATATGGATGTATATGTGTTTATATGCAAATATTTTTATATGTATATACATTATACAATTCCTGCCTTATTTCTACTATCATGTCCGTGTCTTTGTTATTCTTCAGCATTCTGGTGTACTACCTGGTGATCATATTCTGAGGGTGCTGATTACTCTAAAGGTCACTATCCAGAGAAGGAGATACTATCTGCCTCATTGTAGCCACCTAATTATTCTATAGACAAAAAAATCTAGTTGAGGATGTTATTAAGCGTGTTTATGCATCCCCTTGGGGGTAGCTCTTAAAAAAAATCCATAGGTTTAGCTATAGGGGACTCAGAACTCTGGCTCACAATGTTGCACTGGGAGTAGCTGCATTTGTAATCTTCCATCAGTTGCACTGTTGTCATCTCCATTAAGAATTTAATGAGTACCAACAGGCCTTGGTAGTATACAGAACACAGAGGTAGCCACGTCCTCCTTTCAGCAAGCTGTTGCACGATTTCAGAGCTGCTGGTATGCAAGAAGAACTGAGACCTCCCCATTTTTACTTACATCGTAAATCTAAACACAGACTTCACTTTGGGGCTCATATTATTAAGAGGAGACTACAGAGGAAAAATAAACCCCATTTGGTAAAGTAAATGGTATGCCTGCTTCTGGAGCTACCTATGGTTTATTACTGCTGTATGTTATTTCCAGCAGTACTTATAACAGTGATCATAAGGGACCTTTAAAGACTTGTTGATGCCTCTTGGGCAGTTTCAGAATAATACAGTTTATAAATAATTCTGCCTACATATCTTATGTCTTCAGGATTCCTCTTGCCTTGTTTTGTTTGTTGTGAGAATATTTGCATGAAAACAGGTTATTTGGATATCTGTCCTTTGAGAGCTATTGCTTATTCTTCCCTCCAAGTCAGAAACATGTTTTCCATTCCACAGTTATTTCCGTAGTCAAGTGAAGATTTGTGAACTGTAGTGAGGGACACGACCTGGGAACAGGTAAAGATCTAAACAAGTAATGTGATCTTATTTGGATTTGTTGCATTTTCTTCTTTTTAAAACTTGTTTACTGTAAGTTAAGGTTCAAAATTGATTGTTTGGACTCAATTTATTGGGTGTGGAAGGGAAATGTTCTCATTAGAATGACATTTAACTGCACAACCAGTATATAACTCATATAGCTATAACTATTCTGCTTGCAGAAGAAGTTGTATGTTAGAAGCAGGAAAAAATATTTGATTCTGATTAATTTCTATTATTTTTGTTTTCTGAGGTACTTAACATATGAGCTTCTATATTCATGCTTTATTGGTTATCTTCCCCATTTTGAGGAAAGAATTTGAGGCCAGCCTGGAGTACGTAACAAGACCTTGCCTCAAAAAAAAAAAAAATATATATATATGTATGTATCTCAGATCTCCTAATATATATACAATTAAACTGTGAAACAGTGATTTCTATTTGGAAATTAGAAACAAAAGTATTCACCAAGGCTTGTAGAAAATATCTGTGCAGTTTTATTTTCACATTTTTCAAAGAATAGTCATTGGAATTCCTGTTAAAAAAAATACAGATTTTTGGTCTTTCATCAGTCTTGCTGAATCAGATTCTCTGAGAGCAGCAAAAATGTATCTCCATTTTAAGTCATTTCCCTAGGTATTTCATATACATAGCACAGTTTGAGAAATATTGCTAAGCTTACCTCTGAAATAAACTTGATTATTGGGAAGCTATATACCAGGACCTCATTAATTCCCTTCCCTGGAGAATTGCCTCCATGGCACAAATGATTTACTATTCTATACTTGATTTCTGTCAAGCATCAGTATAAGAAATGATAACATGTAAAGTGAATCTGTACCTTTAAAAAACTATCATCAAATTACAGTTCATGTGTTGTTCAGAGGCCCTCAGAAATTTGTGATACATTTCCTTTTAACTTAACAGCTTTTTGCATCATAGCATACACAAAGAAAATGAATCACAAGCATCCGGCGTGATCAATTTTTCAAATTTATCATGAAACGTCTATGTCACCACACTCAGATCAAGGAGCAGAAGTACTAATATCCTACCTGCCTCATGCAAGGATTCCCGCCATCTGACTTCCATCACTGGAGACTGCTACATGCAATGTTTACTTTCTTTCTCTAAATGTGTCTTTCAGATTCATCCATGTTACCTGTATTGGTAGAGAATTCACCCTTGTTCTTATTTAGCATCTTGTGATGATTCCACAATCTTCCATTCCATCCTTGATGACTGTGTTTATGAATTTCTGTATAACAATTAAAAGTAATTTGTGACTAAACTTTGCGAATGAACTTTCTCTCAGATTGTTTCTAAGCACAGAAATGGAGTGGTGGATTAACTGGGGGCTTTGGTCCTGCGTGTTCTCATGAGAGCACATTCAAACTGCCAACTAGATTTTCTGCAGACTTGCTGGAGGCAATGTGCCTTACTCCTGTGGAGATTGGCAAGAGGCTTTGGTGCCCACTTGGGGCCTTAAACAGGACTTCACGTGACATGGCAGCTGGTCATCGCAGTGACTACTGGAGTAGTTTTCAACTTTTGGCGAGTATGAACAGTGCTCCTTTGAACATTCTTTTACCTACATTTCGTAAGTAAATGAAGCATTTCTGATAGACCTAAGAGTGGGATTCTTACATCATATGTCATGTAGACATTTACCTTTAATGAGAAATCATGAAGGATATTTCTGAAAGTACTTGCATAAATGTATTCTTTTATAAGGAAGCCTCTAGTTGTTCCATCTTTCAACTGGATAAAGTGTATAATTTTCATTTTAGCCATTCTGAAGTGGAATGAGTAGTCTAATGTGATTTTGAGTTATACCCCTTTGATAATTAATGGTATTTACTTATTTTGGGTGCATTTATTAACTTTGGAATTTTCTGTTCTGTGATATTCCTATGCTAGTATTTCACCCATTTTTAAAGTAGGCTGTCTGCTTTTGATTACTGTTCTGTACAAGTTCTTTCTATGTTTAAATCATGGTCCTTTGTAGTACAATGTACTACAAATATTCTCTCATGCTGTGACACTTCACTTGGTTAGTATTATTTTCCAATGAGCAGAAATTTTTAGCTTCAACATGATCAATTATAATATTTTTCCTTTTCTCTTCTTGTTTAACTTCTTGAGTTGTGCTAAGAATCTTTTGCATACTCAAAGTAAAGAATATATTTGCTTATGTTTTCTTCTAAAAGTTTTATTGTCTTACCTTTTACATGCAAATCTACAAATCTTTCTAGTTATATAGATGTATAATATATATTATATATAATATATGTATCAATCACATGACTTGCCTAAGATTTCAAATGCAGTTTTGCAGTTAAAAGCCATTCAGTGTAGTATATCATGTTATTAACTAAAAATAGGACAAAATTATATGTACCTATTAATAGATGTAAAAATTATACAGTGAAATTCAACACTCATTATATTAAAGTACAGTCATACTTACAAATACATGTTTTCAGCAAAGAGAAGAACTTTTTAAATCTGATTTTTATGGGTAAATTTTACAAAATTCAATTTGAATACATAAGGGGTTGAATACTTTATGTGTTTTTGAAAAAAACATATATACATTTAGAAAGCATTGTAGTGGGTGAAAAATGTTGGACCCATTCCCCAAGTTGAGAACAAGACAAGAACCCTGCAGCCCTTCTTTCCAACATCACCTAGGAAGTCCAAGCCAGGCAGTAAGCTACAGAAAAAGATTTCCTGGAAAGATAGATGAAAAATCACTATTATTCTTATGTGACATGATTATTTGTCTAGAAATTCTAAATGAACCTACAGACTACTAGAACTAGTAAGTAACTTTAGCACAGTCAAGGAATACTATATCAATAAACAGACTGATTGTATTTTTTAACATCTAAAGCAAACAAGTTAAAAATGAGTTATTAAGGGATATTATTCATGCTCACATTAAAGCATATCACACATTGACAATAAATTAAATATAAGATCTGTAGTATCTCTAACTTAAAAGTATAAGATATTAATGAGAGGAATTAAAGAAACCCTGAGAAGTATATGCCATAGCTATAGATTGGAAGTTTCAATCCAAAGTAATTTTATAGTTTTGCCTCAAATATAATTAAGATCCCCGCAGTTTATTGGAATCAATTAGCTTACCCTAAAACGCATTTGGAAAAGAAGAGAATCAAGAAGAGCCAAGACATTCTTTGAAGAACAACAGAGCTATAGATTTTTACTAGTGCATCATAGAAGAGTAATTAAATTAATGTTATTGGATCAAGTATAGGTAAATACATCACTGAAACAAACGAACAAACAAAAGTGCAAAAATATGACCCACTTAGATAGAGGCAGTGGGTGTATGACAGAGATCATACTACAGGTTAGTGACTAAAGAGTTTTCAATAAATGTTGGTAGGTCTTTTAAATATTAATTTTGAAAAGAAAATTAATCCCAACCCTTACTTTATGCCACATGTAAGGTAGGAGTTTAATTTTAATTCTACAGTGATATGTGTTTTTTCTTTTAAAACAAAAATACTTATTGTCGGGTAATTAGATTTATCTTTATCTATTTGTTTTTATTTTGCTGTCTGGAGATTCACTGCAAAAAACATGTCTGATTACAGCAATTTTCTTTAATCTAAGATTTTGGACATTATTCCCTTTTTCCTTTTATTGCATGGCAATTGTTCCTTCATCCTTGCTTTAGTGCTTCTATTTAAGGTCCCTTCATTTTGTGTTAGAGATTTTAAATCATTTTTAGAAATAGACAGGGTATAAATAATGAATAAATCAATCATCGAAGCAAGTTAAACTTCTCTAGAAATTTTTAAAGTGCGATTGAATTGTCAAAAAGAATTATAACTCATGTAGTCATTCTAGTGATTATATTTTGATAAAATTATAGCTGTCCAACATCATATTACTAATATATATTACAAGTATAAATATTATATGGAATGTTCTTTAAATGTTAACATGTGTCAGTATTAAAAATAAGTTCCCTTTCCATAAGGAATCTACTTTTAATAAACTTCATGTGATATATGTCCAGGCAAAAAAAAAACTGTTTAATTTCTCTTTAGGAAAAATTGCCTGAATGTTGAAATAACTTGCATATGAAAGGAGTATGTAGAAGAGAAGAAATGACTTTTTCAAAGGTGGGAAGTGCAATGAAGAAGCGAAGTTTGTTAGTAATTATGAACATGGGCCTTAGTTATTTGACCTATCTGCATCAGAACCCCAGTTCTGCCACTTAGTGGCCTTGGGATCTTGTGCAAGATATTTAACCTTCCTTGTTTCATATTTGAAATAGAATAACAATATCTAGTTCACACAGGTCTGACTTTGAATAGAACTGAGTGTATATCTGATATTGATTTACTTGCACAATATAATTTTTCTAAATTTTAATACTACACTGAATATTTGATTTTGAGGTGTGGAAGGAAATAAACTTGGATGTTTATTTTCAGCAAGCACACTGAATACAGAGTAGCTAATTTAGGAGAGCAGAGAAAAAACCTGGGTGATGTGAGGCAAGTAAGGAACTCCAAACACCATGTACAGCCCATCAGTTGCAGTGAGAACCTGGGGAGTTGTAACCTCTGAAACTGTAGCCGCTGTTGCTGTACTGTGAAGCACTACAGCGCTGCTGGACTCTCTGAGCTCCCGTTCCCCTAACACATGTGCCCATAAAATGCAGTGCATAGTGGCCATATTAGAGGTAGCAACAACCTCAAAATAACATTGTAATGACTTCTCTTAATCTGCATGTCAGAGGATGATTTTAGACCTTGAGTCTTGTACTTTTCTAAGTTAATGCACTTTTCTTCTCAAATCCCTGCATTGGGGAAATCTTGTGCACAGTATATTCCCAGAGAGTATTTTATCTGATACAGAATGCCCAGAGGGGACTTTTGATCCAAAATGTAAGTTCAGCAGCCAAAACCAGAATACAATATTGGTGGTGAGATGAGAAGTCTACATTTTTCAGGAGGAAAGATAGGGATATTTTCAGTTTGCTTCTCTCTCTCCCTCTCCCTCTCTGGCTCGGTTGTTGGTGTCTGCAGGAGTTCCATCACCTTTGGTAAAGGTGCACTTTGTCAGCAAACTCAAATTGAACTGTGTGCTGTAACGTAAGTTTCTAGGTTCACTGCTTCTTTCCGTTGCTGCCCATTTCTATTGGTACTTGGCAACTGTTTTACTTGGCTGTTTCCATTGCTTGGGTGATCAGAAGCACTATATCAAGATGCAAATAAGACCATTTTCAATATTTAATGTTACAGCACCCCATTCATCCTAGAAATCTACCATTTCTCTAGTAATACTATTTCATTACAGAACAAGGAGTGGAACGTCCAAATATGCCTTTCATTTCAACAGTATCCTGTCCTCATATGAATTTTGCATCACTTATATTAGAGCTATATGGATGATGATATTTAGATTAATGTTCAGCCAGTAAATTAAGAAGCAGTAAAGACATAAGGCCAGCCTAAATTCACACATTAGATAGGAAAAGCCCCAGTCAATATTGTCCTAAACAAATCAAAGGGTTCAATTTTACTTGATTGTGAGAAATGTAAAGGCAGGCAAATATGTAAAATTAAAAGTGCTGGAGAAAAATAAATTCACTTTTTAAAAATGATTAAAGTGTAGAAGCAAATTTACCATCACACCGTAATCTGCTAACTCTGAAGCAAGAGTTATTTTGGGCTGAATTTGTTACATAGCTCATGCATGAAATGATCTGTTGCTTGTTCTTGTGAAGCTGTTTTCACACTATGAAACAGCAGAGGGGAAAAATGTATTCTGTCTGAGGCATTGTAAAAATATTGAAAACTCTGACTGAAGCTTTTGTAGAGGTATCTAACTACAGCTTGTCATGCATACTTTACAGACCAGTAATTGTTATCCCAGAATCACAGATGCTTAACTTTCAGAGTTATCTCTTAATTCATAATGGCTTCAGACACTCCACGGTGACACGTTGAAATCATCACTCATGTGATTACACTGCCACCTTGTGGCTTTAAAAGTCTCATTGAATTAAAAAAATCAACTGCTCCCGGACAGAGAAAACGAACAAATTCAGTATTACTTACAGTTTTTGTTTTTCATTCATCTTGCATTACAGCATTACAGAAAATATATGGATTGTTACATTACTAGGACAGAGGACAGCAATGTCAAGGTGACAGTATATGTGAATAAATCTGCATAATTCTTCAGGACTCAGCCTCTGTCTAATAAATACCGTCAAGACCTTTGTTAGGAGATGTCTTCATTGAACTTTTCTACATAAATCTATCATGAATAGCATCCAAAAGGATGTAAAAAAATCTATAGTATCAGTAGACAAATTATTGTCAGACTGAAGTCCCCAGACCAGAAACCTAAGCTTTCCTAGGGAATTTGTTAGAAATGCAAATTCTTCAACTCCACATTATGTACTGAATCGAAGACTCTGGCAGCAAGACACGGAAACCTGTGCCTTAGAAAACTCTCCAGGTGATTTTTTTTGGCGGGGGGAGGCACCAGATATCGAACTCACAACCTCACACTTGCCAGGTAGGCACTTACTCCACTGAGCTAAATCCCCGGCTCTCCAGTTGATTCTGTTACTTATTAAAGTTTGAGAACCACAGCTATAGATAATCACAACTCTCCTGAAGTAGACTAACATGCATTGCTAGAGAGTACTGAAGAATCACCTGCACTGTCCCATGAGAAAGGGTCCACAGGGGGATGGATGACAAAGGTTTCAGGGCTTTCTATAGTTTCAGTTGCCAGCACCCTATAGCCCTCCCTGGGAAAGAAACAGAGCATCTGTGAGGATTCCAGGTCTCACCAATCAACCATTTTGTCCACTCTCCTTTCTGTTTCAGCTTCACCTGAAGGTGTGAGTAATGCCATTTTTGAGATTATTCAAAAAGGAATCATTTATAAGTAGTTACTATAAAATGGCACCTTTTCAAACGTCAAAAATATAATTTTTAAGACAGGAAGCTAAAGGTGTGAAAGATCCCAAAGTCCTAGGAAATAGAAGGAATATTGGGAGAGCATGAGTCGGCACAGTGCTGCCTGATCAGTGCAGTCGCTGCATTGCTTCCTAACTTGATCATAGCTGCACTGGATGGCTGCCCTGTGTCACCAGGACTTCTTGACATTTTTAATAGGAAAAGCCAAAACTCTGAAGTTTCATGTGAAGTACTCCATTTTGAAAGTGTGGATTCAACTTTAAGTGAATGTTTAATTAAAAATAAAACCTTCAGTTTGATTCTGTCCACTGACCTCCTGATTACTGTTTCTAGGATAGACAGCTAATGAAAATTGTAGATATCAACTCTGGTATGCATTTATGACAAAATGCAGGTCTCATATTGAAGTGATTTGCATCCATAGGTTTTCATCTAAAATATCTGAATTCAAAACATACATCCCCAGCGTGCCATGCTTTAAGGAAAAACTGCATCATATGTCCACTAATGTAAAATACGTTCTAAGAACATTTGGAAAATCTTACAAATTTCACAGCATGCAAAGAAAAAACTGCTGAGTCCATAGCAATCACATGTTCCCATCTTTAAGGGACTAATAAGTAGTTTAAGATACTAAACTCAGGAATATATTTAATCATGCATTTAGAGAAAAATAGTATTCTAATTGACTAGGCAATGAGCGTTCAATACATAGCTTCTGAGTTGATAGAGTAAGGTGTTACCAAGTGAATTTTCTTTATAAGACATGATGTCTCTGGTTTGACCTCACTGATCTGAACGCCTCCAAAATGAAGAAAATGCTAACTTCTTGTATCGCAACCTCCACGTCTTCTGGAAGGACTTGAAGATTTAAACCAACTTTAGATGTACTCTTGATTTTTTCTCTGTGGTTTCTTTACAAATCCAGTGAAATGACAGTGCCTGCTCTGATTCTAGTATTTTTGAGACAGAACTAGTTCTGGGGTAGGGGGCAATGGCCACACTCAGCCAGAACTCGTCCTGGGAGCCAAGGCCTGAGGGAATTCTCACCTCCCTGTACAGCAGACACTCTAGGGAAATGAGCTCTTCAGATGTTGCCAGATTCAGCGAAGTAAGGCTAGTGTACTGCCTCGTCCTATAGCTTGTCATTGTGCTTTACCTCTCATGTGTTTCTGACTTTTAAGAATGTTTTGTTAAAATGTTTATACTCTTGTAAGGCTTAACATATGATGATTTCTTCATCCACCTGGCAAACATTGGGAATCTGGCATTGAAAATATAGGTAGCCACGTGGATACAATGAGCACTTCTATATAGTTCCTCACCAGGAGGAACCCAGGAATCAGAAAACAAAACAAAACAATTGCATGACAATTAAGATAAAGAGAAAAAAAAAGACTTGGTGTTCGCTGAAGAAAAATATGATATCTGTCCTGAGAAATCTAGAATGATAGCACAAAATAGTTTGAGCCAAGGAATCAATACTTAAGTTGAATATCCCAGGATATATAGGCACTTTCCTGGTAAATGAGAAAGGGATAAGATGTGACATCGGGGAAGCACTGAGAGGGCTCTCCCTGTTACCATGAGGTACAGTCCAAGATCTGTGGTGGATGCCTGAAATAGCAGATGCTACCAAGCATCTGTATGTGTATATTTAGAATTTTTCCTGTATATACACACCTATAATAAAGTTTAATTTATATTTAGTCATAGCAAAAGGTTAACGACACTAATCAAAAATACAACAAAATAATTAGCACGCTATACTGTAATAAAAATTGTTTTAAATGCATCATTTGTTTATTTTTGGAATTTTTCATGTAATATTTTCAGATCCCCAAGTTGATTGTGGGCAACTAAAACTACACAAAGCAAAACCTTGGATCAAATGAGACTCTTAGAATTACTTGTAATGAAAGTATTTGTTAATCACTGTATTTTTGAAGCCAAACACAAGGTCCCTACAATGAAATCAATAAACATTCTTTGAATTCAAGAATAAATGAATGAAAGAATAATTTGTATGCATGGAGGGCAGTGTAAGTCTTAGGAGTTGGATGACTATAGAATTTGTCAGGGACAAATACCTGTGTATAATTTTCTTTTAAAAAAAGTTAAATTTTCTTTTGTAGTGTGATCTCTTGCATCGGGATTCTACTGCATTAGGGTTTACTGGGATATTTTATTTTTTAAAAAATGAAGATTTCTGGGTCTTTTGGGCTTGAGCCAAGGAATCAACAGCTTTTCTACTCTAGGGGAAATACTGCTGAAAGCCATGCCCAGTCTTTAAATGTTACTTTTTAAACTTCTTTGGGGCGCTCAGTATCTTGGAGGATCTGTTAAAAACTGTAGAAGTTCTTATGAAATCGTACACACATGATCAGTTTTGCTAAAAATTCCAGGGAAATCACAAAACCTTTGTGATTGACTCATTGTCTCAGGTTAAAACCCCCGAAACCCAAGCTGGCTATCAACTGACTTACAGAAAGTCAAGTAAGAATCATTGTTACTAAGAGGTATAGCCAGAAAGACTTCAGGTGAAGTTGAAGAATGCAGTTTTTTCTAATCAATTTTGTCCAGAATCTACCTAATTTCACCCTGTCAATGTTTACTACAAAAGAGATATCTTCCCATTTAAAAGAAGAATTTATGTTGTGAACCAGGTACCTTCTAGGTCATTGCTATCTTAAATAAAACATCTAATGAAAAATTGAAACGTTTGGAAAGTGGGGGGCAGTGTATATTTTTTGAATATTTAGAAATTGATATATTGTTTCACCCTGTTTCAAATAACAAATGAAGCTGATAGCATTCTAGAAAATCTATGAGTTAACTGTTTATCTGTTTACATACCTAATGTTTCACAAGATTAGACTGTATCTAAAAATCTTGGTATCTTTCTGATAATCTAGCATTTACAAAAGACAAAATGGTTCCATTTCCACTAAAATTGAGATCTATGTCTGCAAAAAGCAACTAAAATGATCTATTGCCGGAGATACGTCACACGGAACAAGATAACGCCTATGAAAACAGTCCTTCAGAAAAGTCATGGCTGAACTCTAAGGACCTAGATTATTTAATGCAAACATTGTGTGCAACTTTGGAGACTGGGGTAGCCTTCCCTATAGTCAACTAAAGCCAGCTTGTTTATGCGAAACCAACATGGATATAGAGTTCAGAGTTACAATTGGCTTTCTTTGTACCTGGGGCAGAATCACTGAACTTCATCCAAAATTGGAGCAGAGTCAGAATCTGGGTGAGAGAGAGAGAGCACTTAAGTCTGAGCGACAGAGTGTGCTGTAGTATATGGAAATGCTTTATGAACCGCAGAGCATTATACAGTAAAGGAACTCACAAAATAGTTCACAGCATGTAATATTGTTCTGTAAGCTTGTAATCACTGATTAACAAATAGCAGCATAGTGTAATTCTCAGCTTACATCTTGCTCTTTTGGCGAACATTCCTTTGGAAGTTAGTTGGTAAATATTGACCCTATTTCTTTCATGTGTATGAAAGGTTTAATGTTGTATGAGTGAACTACAACTTTGTTTTCCATTTTTCCAAAGGAAGGCATTTAGATTATTTTCAGTTGTTTGTTATGACCAGCTTTTCAACAAACATCTCTTTGCATGTCTGCTTATATACAACTGGCCAGGTTTCTGTAGGGTTTGTATTAGAGATGGATTTGCTGAGTGATAGCACACTTTGCTAAACTAATGTCCCTTTTTTTTTCAAATTAGAAACAGTTATGTAAGAGTTACAATTGCATTACTTTGCTGTTTAGTCTCAGAATTTAGAGGAAATATTTTTTCAAATTTTTTTTATTATTGATAAAGTTTTGCATGTCTTTACACACTGTCTCTTGAAGTGTATTCTCCCATGAATTTCTTGTTAATAACCTGTACCTATTTTTATAGATGCCAAGTGCTAATCTGGGGATCTGTAGGGTTATGACCTTGAACAAAACAACACACTGCCTTCATGAAACTTATTTTGTAGCAAGAGACAAACTTTCCAAATAAGTATTTTTTGTAGTATGCAAAAGACTAATGTCTGTTGGGAAAAGACAAAGTAGAATGAAATAAAATAAATCAGGGGTAGAGGGTAGGCAACAGAGTTCATGGTAGTATAGAGCTCAAGGTGGAGTCAAGATGAGAAGCTTCAGAGAAAGAAAAGCCCCTGAGTTCGGACTGGAGAGACAGAAAGGAGAGCTGCAGAGATGAAGCCAGAAAAGTAGAAGGGAGAGATTGTTATTATTGGACATTAGGGGCCATTGTAAGGTTTTGGCTTTTAGCTGTACAAAATGGGGACCTGCTGAAGGGCTTTGAGAAGAGTGATGCAATCTGGTTTGTGTTATACAAAGACCACTCACTTTAAATGTCTGCCTGCTGTGGTTTCTAAATAACCAGCAACTTGGCAAAGTTTTCCTTTCCTTTTGGGAAATCTGATTATCCAGTAATAGGACATCAAGGAAGACTGGGAAACACTGCACTTCAATGAACAATTAAAGTTTAGGATGTGGATAAGCAGACTGAGCGCGAGCTGTAAGCTTTACACTTTTCCTTCTGGCAGCTCTAGCACCTAGTCTGTCACCTTTGTCCCTGAGTCATACAGGAATAAGGCTGCTCATTGCAGTTGTTGCCAACTGTATGCCAGGCCCTGGCCCAGCTATTGTGTAAGCTTTGCATTTAATGCCTGGCAGCACAATGTGGGTAAGTATTGTCATCTTCATTTTGCAGAGTGAGGATAGAAACTGGCTCTAAGTTCCTTCTTTCGTCATGATGCCCAGTGATCACTGTGTGTGGCAGAGTTGTTACGGAATTTTTAAACTAGAAGTCAATGAGGATTAAAATAACATACTTTGACAAGAAGGCACTGGATATTGCATAAGGCCACATTAATATTATAATAGTATTCTTAAACTTTATATGATTCTCTGAAGTAAGCAGCTTCTATCTTCTTTGAAGCTGTCATATAATAAAAGATAAATTGCTTCTTTCTTGTTTGGTTTGCTGCATAAAATAAAACAAAAATATGGGGTGAATCCAAGTCTCCAAAAAATTTTATTCTACTTATTTAAGAGATTGTGAATTTCAATTTAATATGACAATCTGAAATGATAGTTTGTCACCAAAATCAGTGTAAGTGGTTGGCTGTGAGTATTATAGCATTCAAAATTTTGGACAGAAAGCAAAAAATAACAAACTATGCCTTTTCTTCTATCCTGCTTGAGAATACTCCAGATAGTCTATTCTTGTATATATTTGCATATTTTTTCTCCTTCACATGATGGTAAGACACATAGTTGAATCCCTAAATGTGTTCTATCCATTTGGAAATTAAAGCAACAATTTTAATATCTGAATTCTGGCTTGTTCAAAGGCAGTCTTAGTCAAGCAATGACTGATACTTTTCCTGTAGCCATTCAAAGGTGAACTAATATGTGTCTTTCCTTAGCCTGCAAGTTTATCTTATTATATATTGCCTTAGGTATAGTTTATTTTAGACAAAGTTCAAGCAAACATATCAGAACAAACTATTTCAGTGTCAGATTATAATCAGTTGGTAGGCATATTATCATTTGCTATAGAAAATGTGCATACCTGAAATAGGGCACCTTGGGCTGAGGTGAACTCAATCACCCACGCATTCTGCAGTGACTTGGGACATCCTGCTCCAGGACAGATTTTCCTTCCAGCTATGTCCTCACAGGATGGTCCAGGTTTCTCTCAGTTGCAAGAACCAAAGAACATACTAATTAAGAAGTATATATGTGTATAACTGTATCCAGTTGGAATAACCTTTTTTCTTATTGATCATTTTTATAACTAGAGCAAAAAGGCAAAACAAAACATACAAAGCAAATGCTTAAAAACGACATCAGTCTGTAATACTTTGAAAAGTCCACCTCTATATTTTCATTTATTAGAGAATTAAATCAGAAGATAAAACTAATGCCCTAGCACATTACCCCCAGAGGAACACAGCCTAACAGAAACACTAACTTTCAGTACTTGTATAGAAAGATGTTTACCTCTCCAGGAAAATTTTCTCTCTTTTCTAGGCTAAATAAATTCATTTCCCCTTTTGGCACATGAAGTTTAACTGGAAATATTAGTGGTCTCTTTCCATCTAATAATATTTCTGCACAAGAGTTTAAAAGGAAGCTTCCTAAGGAAGTTAGTCCGGTAGGTTCTCTTTGGCATGGGCAACAATGTTAATTAACTTGCTCAAGATGATAAAGGGTTAACTCCAGAGTTCATCACCCGACCTTACCCAGGGCGCGCCCTCCCCCTTCACTTGATGAAAATATGCTCACGTGAAGTGCATTCTGAAACTGGATCCGCTGAACACGCTCAGCATTTGGTACCAGATTTGTACTGTGACATTCAAACTTCTGCCATGGCCATTGCAATGTAAATAGGAAATTCTAAATGTGATTTGAATTGCCCTTTGGGGAGTTTTACGATGAAAGACGGTACATTTCCAAGGTAGTCCATAGTTAATGTGGAGCGAGTCTCAGCAGCCGGGCTGGAGACTGTTCTGCTTCAGAGAGCGGGCTGACAGGGAACTCTGCACGCCTGCAACTGGACCAAGGGAATTTGGCGGTTGACGTAGCCATATATAGTTTTGAAATATTTTCTTTTGTTAGCGATGTTTTAGATTAGACCATGAGTATAACCACCTTCATTATTCACAGGGTGATAGGGTTTAGAGGTGACAGTTGCCTGCATAGAGCCTAGTTTGGAGAGCGGCATAAGCAACGACGGTTTTTTTTTAAATTAGCAATAAGCTTTTGCAATTGTTAGAAGCCAGCATTTCACCTCGTTGAAGCATTTTTGTGCTAACAAATGTACTCTTCTAGCTAACAGACGCACTGGTCTTTCCCTATGAAAAGTAATCGAGTAGGTGGGTACAGAAAAATGCAGCACGAAATCAGATGTTCCCAGATGTCAAGATATTCCCAGGATTTTCAAAGACACGTAGTCAATGATATTGACTTGTATACATTTTGTGGTGTTACTTGGTATAAATTGCAGTTGATTCTGTTCCTGTCCAAATGTAGACATTGAGACCGGCAAAATGTAGACTTAAGCATTCTTACAATGTCCACTAGAGGGCGATAGCTCCCACATTTATTGTCAGTGGACCAAGTCAAAAAAAAAAAAAAAAAAAAAAAAACACCACCAAAGTAAATGCTATTATCCCTCAAACTCATTGTTTTATATATCTTACATGTATATCACAAATATATAGTAACAAGAATAAACTTCTAAATAGATTTCAAAATGTGTAGAGTAAAAAAGAAAATTCTCTGTGGGTTTTTTCCTTGCAGCCCCCCCTTCACACAATAACCACCATCTCATTTCACCATTAATTCTAGCACGTTTTATACAAATGTGACTTAACCAAACATGTATTTTATGTTTTATTTGTATGTGCATTAAGCTTTATGCTGTAGACATATGTCACTTTTTCCGTCAGGTTTTGAAGTGTATTGTTTACTATCTCTAAAATGATTTCTTTAACAAATCCCCATAAATGACACTTAGATCATTTTCAGCGCTTTGAACAATGCTGCTGCGAAGAGTTGCTTCTCTCTTTACGCTTTCTTCTGTGAGTTAAAATTCCCAGATACGTAATTTGCCAGACTTGTTTGTTTAAAAATATAATCACCGTTGCAAATTGTGTCTATCCCCACCGAAAAAGATGCCACTGATGTGCGCGCACACCAGCTGCGTGCGGGACTGCCCACCGGGATGCTCTGTATGCCAAACCTTGTAACCATTCCCGATCTATCAAAAAATAATATTATGATAGTGGTTTTTAAAACTTCTGGGACTGTAATCGACTTCCACTAATGAATTAACTAATTCAATTTAATAGTTTTAAGCTTGTAGAAATTTGTTCAATAGCACGAATACCAGAAAAGACATTTGCCCAACTGACCTAGCTTCCATGAACTAGCGGTGATTAAACAGTTCTGTATCTAAACAAACACTACTCCCCCACCAATACTTCTATATATTTAACAAATGTTTGATTATAATGAAAACTCCACTAAATAAGCTGCATAGACTCTATTATTTCTATCATTCAGATGAGACCAAATCCTTGGACCATGTTCTTTTTCTTTCATTGCTATTATGATGTAACATCAATTTTTAAAATTTCAGTACATATTCTTGAAGTTTCTAAATTTTACTTACCCTTGTAAGCCTGTTCCCTTTTGAAGATTATCACATGCAAAACTATAGCACCCATACTTTCCTCTCAGATTTTAGCAAAAAACAAGATGCCTAGAAGTGAAATGTCAAATATTTTTCCCATTTTTATTACTGAGTTAAATATACACTCGAAGTAGCAGGCTGAAAATAATTATAACAAAATTTGACTACTTCATTTGTTCGTTTTCTTTTGAGGAAGAACTGATTGCTTTGTGTGTGTGTGATAGGCACGTATTTCCTGAATGACTGAAAAGTACCCCACCAAAGGGCAACCCTATCTTAAGAAGTGGCAAAGCCGGCAAGGCTTGTCTACTGCTGCCGCAGCTCTCCTGGCTAACCTCCCCTCCTTCCTCCCACCACCTTAGCTTAGTTTTGCCCCTGTGATTTCCCCAGGGAGGGAGATATTCTGAACTTCTGTTGGTTGAACTAACAAGGTACAGTGAGTGCATATAGCACGGGAAATTCAGCCTCAAAAAAAGCATCTCTTCTGGGGAATATTTAGGGAATGACGTGCAGATGTGTTTTCAAGTGCAGAATATTTCATGGGTGCTTTCTATGCTAACATGGACCGGCTCTCGTTTAGCGTAAGAACGAAACGCTGAATGATAAGAAACAGTTAGGTGTAGTAAACTATCACTGTTTCTTTTTTTTTTTTTTTTTGCGGCACCGGGGATTGAACCCACAGCCTCGCGCCTGCCAGGGCAGGCGCTTAAGGCACTGAGCCAAACTCCCGGCCCTGGTTTTTTGAGGCAGGGTCGCACTATGTAGCTCAGGCCGGCCTTGCACTCGCGTTGTAGCCCAAGCCGGCCTCGAACTCACAACGCTCCGCCTACCTCAGCCTCCCGAGTGCTGGGATTAAAGGCGTGCACCACCACGCCCGGCTACTGTTTCTTTTAATATAGTGGTTTATTTATTTTTCTATGGACATACTGTTATTTCATTTCGTGGTTGTCTGTACATCAAGTTTTAGAAGAAAAAGTTTTAAATGTATTGTAGTAATGTTTTGGGGCATGTTAATTTTATTTATCTCTGGCTGGTGCTAACTGGGGAAAAAGCCCTCTTCATCTTGTCCCCTACCACAAAAAAAAGTAGTAATAATAATGATCAGTGAGATTTAATTGATTCAATAATCACTTATTTTGAATTTTAGGTTATCATTTGTAAGTTTCATTTTTAATTATTAACTAATGCATTTGAAGTACAGAAGTGAAATGAGGCAGTATTGTTATTAGCTACCTATTTCTGAACTTCAAAAAATATGGTATTGCCAGAAAAAGAAAATACACACACAGGAAAAACAAATTAGGTATGTATACAGATATGGTTTTTGTTTGTGAGAAATGAGTTATGCATATGGAATAAATTCCTGAGTGTGAGTGTTGTTGTAAAGAAATAATAACTTAATAAAAATGTGTTTATACAAATCAGAAAGGAAGGAGATTTGTGCAGATAAATTTGAATTTATTCCTGCCTTGTGCCATAACTTTCTGTCTTGAAAAATGTGGTTTTGGATTGTAAAGTTCCAGCTGTGCAGTAATTTCTCATCAGCTGTGTAAAATGACCTTTGAACTGAATATTTAAAAATTGTATATTTTCCATAATAGATATTATGCATAAAATTCTGTGTTTCACGTTGGAGAGGTAACAAATAATTTTACAGAGTGTCAAATGCTTTTAAACATGACTAAAAAATGTAAAAGATTTCCTAGTGGTTGAAATATTTATATCCAGAAGTCTAGAAACAAAGTTGATTCATTGATCAGGCTCTGTAGCAGTACACAGATAGAGCAAGGGCAGGGGAGGGAAAGAGAAAAACTGATTTGTTATTTTCTATGTTCACCTTGATCACATGGATTTTTGAGGGTTATACCGTCAACCAAATGTATGACACCGTCAGTCCGTGTCAGGCACTTCTGATGTCTCCCGGGCTGGAGTAGAAAAAGCAGTTTTCCTTCATGTCCTCCATATATGTGGAAATGTTGCACGCATCACTTTCAAGTTCTCACAACCACTATTTTTTTTTTTAGTCCAATAGATTTCTACAGTTTTAAATGAATCACATTCTGGTTAATGAACACTCTTAAATGAAAAGTTTATTACATTGTATTCTGTAGTCAACTTGTGAAAGTTTCTACTTTAAAAAAACATTACCTTTGTTCTGATGTTAGAGAAAGGGGCTGTATGTTTCCAACCCTCGAAGATGATACACATGTATCTCCATAACATAGTACAGTTCACCTCGATAATTTTAAAGGAAGAAAATCAGACTAGTTATGATTAAAAAAAACCAACCAGATGAGTAAATGACTTATTTCATACTTCATACTTCTGCCAGTACTTTTGAAATATTTTTTTCTATTGGCTTGTTTTGAAGTCCTTTATCACATTCATTGCTTTGTTTTCATTGTTTCTGTTCTATTCTGTTCCGTTTGATTTATACTGTGTACGAAGTTATCTGCAACTATTTTGAAGACATCAAAAGGCATTATGGTAACTACTGTTGATTTCATAATGTTTTGAAGTCCTGTATCTCTTATACTGGTTTGTTTTGATTGCTTTTCTTCTGTTATACACTCTTTAAGGTAAAAAAAAAAATTTAAAAATGAAATTCTTTTTCTGCCGGTGCTTTTTACAGTAGGTTCCTAAAGTTCCAGTAAAAGGTGTACCAGTGCATTAACACCCTTAGGTGCGTCTGTATCCTCCTTGTATCCTTGGGTGACACAGGTGCCCATAACACCCTAAGGTGTATGTGAATGCTACTTTCTATGAAGTTGCATTCTCCAGAGGCACACAGAAATGTTCAAATATTTCTAAACAGCCAGCTTGTGCCAAGATTTAAAGCCTTTGGATTTCACAAGAGCTTACACTTTGGCAAAATATTAAAAAGAGAACTGTCTGTGGTGTTTCTGGGATGTATCATATTTTGTTGGAAACATTGGATTACAAAGCCCTCTCAGAAGAATTCTCCAAAAGGCTTACTTGAGATTTGTGTGTAAAAGTGAATTTCTTTTTCTAAAACAAATTTCAAAAAGTTTTATTTTGCAAGCCCAGTACTTTTATGGAGACGTGAAGAGCAATAATTGTCTCATGTTCCACACTGGTTAACAGTATTTATCCTCTCCCATATCTGAAAGCAAAAAATAAATAAATAAATAAATAATAATAATAAATATAATCCGAATTAAGATCAGTGTTATCCATTATCAATAGCAAACATTTTCAACTTTTAATTTTAATTTTGTTTGATTTTGAGAGCTGGATTTTATGAGCTTTGTTTAAAAATGTTAAGTACATTTTAGTTTCTACCTCTATTTTCTAGTTAAAACTCAGTGGGAAAAGTAAAGTTGCTATTATATACCAAGAACAATAATGACCCATTATTATCTCAACTTCCAAGTCTTTCTTCTCCTCAATTGTGGATCCATCCACATTGCCTCAACTCATTTCAAGCAACATTTAATAAAATCGCAGTAACTCATGACATGATGAGTTTTAGCATACTCATAAAATTCTTCTTTGATGCTTGTGTTTGGCCTGGCTCTAGCTCTCCTCTAACCAATCTCACTACATCTCCTTCACTTGCCAAAATTATTTATCTTTTCTGGGACAAGTTCTTTCTCTTTTTCTCCATTTTAGCAGGCTTCTACTCCTACTTCTCTTGCTCTAAATTTTGCAAGTAAACCTATTAAGAGAATATAATTTGCTAATTTGATTTGATTGCAGTAAGGAAATTAAGACACATTATCCATGTCACTGGATAGTTCTTCACTTCTTGTTTCATTCATAATCTTAGAAAAACTTTGATGACCATAACTATTCAGTTAGTGTGCTCTCAAAATGAACCTACTTATTCATCAAACCATAGCAAACTTTGTCTCTCCATATTTTATTAAATTAATTAAGTAATGGAGTCTTTTGTCATTAGGCTCAACTCAATCTTCCAAGGAAAATCCACTACACCTTAAAGTTCCTAAGATGCCAAGCATTCATTTCTTTGTGGTAATTTGATTCATATCTTGTTCTAGTTAAGATGCTCTGGCCTTCAAGCATTTTTTGACTAGGAGTTAGAGGTTGAGGTCAAGTTAACAGTGGTAATCTGTCTCTCTGTTTGCAGAAAAACGAATCACCATTTGGATTTTAAGACTGGTAAGTTTTGACTTGGCCACTTTGTTCAAAGGTTTCAGCAAAGTGTATGAAAGTGGCCTATGTCTAAAACCTCTAGTCAGAGATGTCAAGGAGTCTAACAGGGCCACCAATGTAGTCGTGAATAATTGGTAAGAAGGAGGTGTGGTTAAGAAGCATTCATTCTGTGTCTGATTTGGCCTGGATTGATTTGATCTAGGCTTAATAATATTAAAAGCTCCTCCAGTCATTCCCAGGACATAAATGAAAATGCTTTCAAATTATTAAGAAAGAATGTGACTTATTCAGGACAATATGAAAGGAACAAGTGATAAAATGAAGTACTTCATTTCAATCCTTTATTTTGGACCAAGTAAACTGCCACTAGGAAAGGAAAGAGCTTCACAGAGAGTTGTAATATTTTATTGGTGATTGAATTGGAGTTTGTTTTGGAGAGTTGGCAGCTAAAGTAGCTGAATTTAAGATGAGCAACTCATAAAAGTTAGAGGCTGGTTTTCTTCAAGCATCTTGTCCTCATTCTTAAGAAATTCAATAAAGTAGTGACAGAAATAAAGAAACTCCTGAGATATGGTAATCTTGGAACCTTTTTCTAATATCTTTAGTGTCTGCCACACAATAATTGAATTAGTACTTGGCAATTGAGCAGATATGTCTAAATGGAAGTTTTTGTGTGAAAATTTATATTACTATTTAAAATATAAGCACTAAGAAACAGGCATTTGCTTTCACAAGCCATAACATAAAAACCAATAATTTCACAGTTTGAACTGACAAGAATTTATACTCCTACCATAACTTGATTTTAATGCATCATGCAAAGTAACTATTTCTGTTCTTGTAGTTCTGCTTATGTTACCTCTTTATCTATAGTGAAAAGGGAAAAAAGTTAAGGATGGCTAAACACATACAGTTTTGAGGTCAGCATTGGAACTGGTCACTGATACAGAAGTTTTATTAGTGTATTAAAATATCATTTGTTGATATTCATTGACCTCAATGTTGACACAAAAAACTATTTTCATTAAGGATTTATTTTATTTGGACTATAAAATTTTAATCAAAGTACAAGTGCTTCTCTTCCAGTAGAAAATGCAAAAAGAAAAAATAACTAAACAATATCATTAGTTATGTTGCTTTCACTTCCTGTTTTATATCGATGTTATCTTGCATGTCCATTTAAGGGTGTATTTCAGCAGAAGCACACACTTTGCAGTATTTTAGATTCAAGGATTTCTTGCCTGTCTGTAAACAGCCTTCTACCCAGTCTAATTGCCCTGTGATACATCATATGGTCTGTATATTTTAGTGTATAATGTTGATGACATTCATTATTATTCCAAAGGAGCACTCTTGGCTCTAATACGGTAAGTGTGATCACCAACTCAGAACATAGCCATGGGTATCCTTTTTTTGTGTATTGCTCCTGTCCTTTAAATTTTAATGATCTGAAGGAAAGAAGTTACTGGTGACATAACATCTCAAACTTATTTTTTTTCATAGAGGAACAAATAATCATCAGATTTAATCTAACTTAGCAGTTACTGTGGTTTTGAATACAGCATAGCCAACTGATTATATATTCACACTGAAATAAAGTATAAAAGATTCCCTTATTAGAAATGCCTTCCTGATCATTTTCAAATACTAATTATTTGAAATTTAACATTAATGGAGCTATGGAAATGACAACATTCAGTGTAGGCCTTACGGAGGAGGTTGCTCCCCCAAGTTAGTACAGGCAAGAACCAGTAGCTCCAGGCCCTCAATCCAGATCTCCTCTCACTACATTAACCCTATAGAATGAGGTTAGGACAGGAACCATAGTTCCTTCCAAAAAGGACCCATAAGCCAGTATGGTATGTTCACATTCCCCCATAAGCACAGTCACCTCTAGGAAGCAGTACAGCACCATCATTTTAAAAAGATTGTTTTGAGCAAATGACCTGGTGATGATTTTCTTCTATAAAATGCAGATAATGATAGCTGTTCCCTCAGGGGCTGCTTTGTTGATCAAATGAGATAACACAGGTGGGGGGCTTAGAACAGTATCTGAGACGTAGTATGTAATCAGGAAATGCAAACTCTTTCTGGCTGACCCTTTCCTCAAGTCTCTGTGAAATTTAGTTTTTGAACCTGGTATCTGAATTTTCAGTTCTTGTTTTGTTTTCACTCTGTTCCCTTTCACCCTTTTCTTCCCTCTCGCAGTTCCTGTGTTTAGAACATCCTCGAAGACTAGACTCCTGACCACAGATATTTTAACTGTGTTACTCGTTTCTATCTTCTGTTAGCTGACCAAAACCAAAGACAATAAATCGAAAATAGGTATGGATAAATTAACCCTTGATTTTCTGAATGCATGTGTCTGTTGTGGGTATTAATATAATCTGTCTGCGACATATTAAAATGCTACTTTCTAAGATTCAGCTCGTTGCTTGACTTTTGTCTGGAACACTAATATGGAAGAATGTTGTTGGTATTTATTAGTGTTACTCACACATTTGGAGAGTGGTGACTGCCAAGTGCCACAAAAGGGAGAGCAGCTGTCCTCATCGCCCTGGGGCAGTGCCCACCAACAAGGGCATGTGTTGTGGGTTGAGCAAAGGAATATTATCACTTTGAATTCAGCAAGAAAATGCTCTGAATATTGCCTCAAAGAGTGCCCTCCTGACCATATACACAAAAAGCAAGTGAATTAAGCAAGGGAATTAAAGCAAGGGAATTAAGCAAGAAAAACTTGCTTTCAACGTTTATCTACCTTAGGAGGATCCTTCTTTTCCCTTCCACATGCTCATGTTGTTTCCGGATCCTGAGCCTGCAGAGTATAGGCATTCTGAAGCTCTCTCAATGCCTTCGCCTTGCCCTGTGATGTCTACCGTACATGCTCCGACTTCTTAGGTACACTGATGAGGACTGCTACCAAAACCATAAAGATATCATCCTTCCAGTTCATACTTTTTACTTGTTGTCACATTCTGAAGCCAGTATTTTAACATCTTTTAAATTTATTTGTAACTAGGATCTTAGGTGATTTTGAAAAAGAGAAGCTGTATAACAAAAACAAATGATACAAACAAATAATGGGATAAATATTTGGGAATCATGGAACCCTTTCTCTGGTCTCTCATACAATCTGTCATCCAGAATTTTCCATGCCACCACATAAAGATCTTTTTGTAAAGCACCAGGTTTCCTTCTTTGTCAAGAGATCTAGCTCGAGTTCTGAGTATCCCTTACTAGGATGCCTATGAGATTCCCCACAGGATCCTGACTTCCAATCCAATATCCATACTAACCTGGGGCTAAAATAAATCCTTCAGCATGATATAAAAACTGTTAACTTTTAAGGGCCAGTTTGACTTTCCAGCATCAAAGTTGTCCCTAAATTCTCTCCTCAGGCCATAAAAAATGTAAGAATTACTTTCAATAAAAAAACTTTATTCATTCACATTGTTTCTTCTGACTGGTACATTTCTATTCACTCTTCCATCCCAATCCTAATGTTACCTTTTAAGGACACATAGATTCCTTCCTGATAGAGTTCATCTTTTCCAGATGAATCAGCTCTTTTTATATGCCTCTGTTACTGTCACTGGCCATTTTTCTGCATCAGTTTTTCATATATCTTTCTAATCAGTCTGTTGAGTAGTATTTGAAGACAGATTTCAAGCACATTTAATTTTTTATCATTAGCGCCAAGCACAGTAAATACTAGTATTGAATAACTGTTTTTAAAATGATTGAATACATCGTAACACACTATAGTATGCTGTGAGACAGTCTTCTGTCTATATAAGATCAGTCTTTCATACAGTTACGTGTATAATATTGAATCAGTGAAATTGTTTTCCTTTCTTCCTACCCCTAAGCCTCAACTGAGTACTTTCTGTGTTCTAAATTCTGCATGAGGTTTCAGGATATTGAGAAGAATAAAACATTGCCTCCTTCCTATAAGCGTTCTCCATTTTATTTATTTATTTGTATTTTAAAAAACAAAACAGAAAAAGGCATAGAAAAGATACAGTGTTTCAAAAAATAGTAAGAAATTAGCTCCATTTTAGTACGAGAGAAAGAGTGAAGTAACGATATAATTGGGTGCCACTGGTTTAACAGGACTCCTTTTCTATGTTTGTCAATGACCTATGGTGATGCCCATGGTCTAGAGGACAGAATAAAATAACCCTTGAGCATGAACAATCATCTCCACTGTACACCCTAGCCCATAGCACATGCTTGACCCATTGGTAAAAATTCCTAAAGGTGTTTTAGTGGTTCCTGGAGAATATTTGCCAATGTTGAGAATTAAAAGGCCAGTGATCTGAACATTTAAACCTCTACATTTTTCTAGTTTTAGATCTACTATCAATTGTCTCTGATCTTGACTCAGTGACTCAATCCAGCGAATATCTTATCTCTAAATTAAAGGCCCTAGGCTAGACTCTAGGTCAATGATTCTAAAACAGGAGTTTATATTGGTTTTTATATGTTTTAAATACATAAAACATATATTTTATAGTTACATATAAAATTTGTAATTACATTATATATTACATTTTTATGATATGTAATAATCTCTGTATAAGCTATATATACATATGATACACTACAATGCATATGTAGTTTCCACAGAATGGTGTCTGAATTAGAATCTCCAGGGTGAGTCCAGGCCATGTGTTTTAGCAAAAGTCTCAGAAATAATTCTGAGAAACTCTGATCTGAGTTATATCATCAATGATTTCATGATCATATCACAGAAATATGATGGTTGCATCATAGAAATCAGAGGTGGTTCTATGATACATTTTGGCAGCCCCTACCCTGAAGGAGCCATAGAAACGCTCAGCTCATACTAGTCTTTCTCCTTTAATAGGCCTTGAGAACCAGGAACATTGTTTCAAGAAACAATCAGATCAGTAGCTGACATCATAGGTCTTCCTGAAAGAGAGGAAAGAGATGCAAAGCAAAGATAAGACAAAAAAAATGACTAAATGCTAGAGACCTGGTGGTAATCATAGCCCTAGCCAATGCAATCTGCAGCTCCTTGAACTTTGAGAGGGACCCAGTCATTTTGATGCCCGACTCCCATATATTTATTCTCTGAATGGGGCACAAAGATCCGGGTGAGCTAATGCATCAAGCCATGAAAAATGAACAATTAAAACAATGAAGTTGTCAGTTCTTTTACCAGATTGCAAATAAATAACCTTCCTGTCAGGCTGGCTGTTCTGCTGGATCATTAGTTTAATACAAAGACATTCTGAGGAAGGAGTGGATGACAGCTGATCTATCACTCCAGTGGGTCCAGGCTTTTTGATAAAGACCTGAGCAAAAGATGCTGCCATAAACCATGAAAGGTCAGTCCCAATTTGTGAAAAGCAAAGTATTAGAAAAAATTTGAATACACCTCTCTGCCAACTAGGAAAGCTGTAATTTTTTAAAAACTTAATGAGTGTGTATGGGATACTTCTTTTAACAATCCCAAACACTTTATTTTTTGCTTCTGCTTATTTGGCTTGTCAGGAACACTGTGCCAGTGTAGTTGTCCACAGAGTCTGTAACTACCACCAAGAAGGGACTGAGTCTTGGGACTGTACAGTAATCTTCTTGCCATGTCAGAGTGGTCACCTTAAAAAATGTTACTCTATGTCATGCCAAATGGTAACAGTCATGATTAAGCAAAGTCAAATACTTGCATCTTATCATACAGGTATACATACATTTTGTAAATACCGTCTTATAAAATATTTGCCAGTCAGAAATACCATTCAAAGGCAATAGATAAACCGGTAGGTTAAATAATTAAGGATACGTTATATTCTCAAGGTGGCATATTTTTTTTTCATTAAACTTAATGGAAAAAATGAGCATTGCCTTTCAGGAGTCTCCTTGAAAAAAGATAACTGTATTTCTCAGAAACACAAAGTACTATTAGACATTGCACCTGTAATGGTTTATAGCTAGCTGTCCCTCCAAAGCCTCATGCACTCAGAGGCTGGACTTTGGGATGTTGATTAGGTTATGGGGGCTTATAGATTACTGGTTATTAGAAAGTAGGGTCAAGTCAAAAAAGGCAGGTAGTTGTGGGTTTGACCAGAAGGTTTTATCTCCTGGCCAGCTCCTCCCCCTACCTCTGCTCCCTTCTTTACCTCTTTCTGCTTTCCCACTGCCATGCCATGAGCAGCTTTGTTCTGCTGTGCCCCTGTGTTGTTCCGTGCTACCTTGGTGCCAGCCATCTATGGACTGAAACATGAGCCTTAAGAAACGTCTCAGTCTTTAAGTCTGGGGTGTCTGGTATTGTGTCTTGGTGGAGAAGAAAGAGATTAAAATAGGACCCTACAGCATAGCTTAGGTGAGGTACAGAGTTTATGAAGTTGTTAGGATTAACCAGGATGTCCCTTTATTGACTTTGTCTCATTTTAATGTTAGCAAAGCTGACTTCTCTATTTTAAAAAAAAATCCGTCAATTACCTGGAATCAGAGAACTAAAGTCAGTAAACATTTTTACAGTCTTTTGGGTATTTACATATATCCACAGTGTATCTTCATGGTTGAAATGGTTTAAGTTATTGCTCAATCAAAAACAGCTACTGTTCATTCTGATGTTTTATTATATTCACTAGTGAATGAAAAAAGTAAAATGAAAGGCTTTATTATGGAGAAATACCTCAAATCTATAGAGAAGGTACTAATAAAGTTTTTGTGGATATTTGATGACCCAGAATGATTTTAATAGGAAGAGGTATTAGCTATGTTAGTTCAAATAGTATTGACAAGCTCCCACAGTGGCCTGAATGAATAAAAATGAACCAGAAAAATTTAAGGTAAAGCTTTTTAGGCTAATTTTTCCACTTAATATGCTCAACCACAACTTTGTTGCTTGTGTATGTTTGTGGTCTGTGCCAAGATTATCTAATGTTAACATGTCACACCTTCTAAGAAGCCCTGAGAAAGTGAGAAAGCTCACCACTCATCTTGAAAGCACCTTGGTTTTTGTTGTTGTTATTGTGTTGTTCTGTTTTTGCTTTTTACTGGTTCTGCTATTTATTGTCCATGTCATTTGTTCAAGTGATTTAATGTCTGGTTATCTTATGATGTGTGTAGTTACAGCTTCTTAAATGAGATTTTAGATAGGAAGAAATACCGTTCTTTATACAGTGGAGGATTCTAAAGTTTTTTGACTAAGGACCATAATTTTATTACATAAAGCACTAAGAAGATAAAACAATTTGTGGTCTAGAGACTATCCTCTATCAACTGTCAGTCCCTTATTGAAGTTGGACATATTTTATTTTATTTTTTTCAGCACACAACTTTTTTTCCTACCTCTGCCTTTATGTTTCTCTGTTTCTCTGGAATCCCAATCTTTTTTCTTTTCCTTTATTTATTTATTTATTTATTTATTTATTTATTTATTTTTAGGCCTAACTTTATCTGAAGACTCTTAAGTCATTCACATTGTGAAACTGTTTTCAAACCTCTCTTTTGGGTTTACAGTATAGTCTCTAAGGGATAAATCAGAAGCTACTTGTAACATTTTAGGAATACAGAGATTGTGTTAGGTTGCATAAGAGCCCCAAAAATGGTCATGTTCTAATTCCTAGTGCCTGTGAATATGTTACCTCACATAGCAAAAAGGACTTTGCAGATGTGATTAAGTTTAGCATCCTGAGATGGCAAGATTTTCCTGAACTATCTAGGTGGGCTTAACACAATCATAATAAAAGTTCTTATAAGGACATCAGAGAATAAAGAAGTTATGTTGTTTGTGGATGATAGTGGAAGCTACCAAAAGCCAAGAAAAGTAGGCTTCTAGAAACTGGAAAAGACTAGGAAATAGTCTCTTCTTAGGGCTCCACAAATAACCTAGCCTTGTCAACAGTTTGATTGGACACGTTTGTTCTCAAGAACTGAGACAATAAATTTTTGCTATTTTAAGCCACTATTAATGAAATTTTGCTTCAACCATAGATTAAAATATAGAAACGTTCACAGTAATGAGAACTGGTCCATTGTCTAACAGTCATATACCATTGACAGTTTCAGCAATTCTCACATATTTGTGTGTATCCCTCTGGAAATCTGTTCTTTCTCTTACAGTTAATATCCCCCACTTCCACTACGTAGACTCTGACATTCCATATCTCAAGTCTGTAATGCTTTCCTCAGACAAAACATTTGTAACAAAAACACCCTATCTCACACTGGCCAGTATAATTTGAAGTCCCTGGTATTGTTCTTCTCTTAGGACTGCGCACTTTCATAAAGTGTTTAAGTTAGATATTTATTAGAATGATTATTTGGTTCTGTTTCTCTCCAATTATAAGCTTACTAGATATAAAAGTTGCGCAGTTTTGCTCACTACTGTGAATCTGGTGCATCATGGAATTCAGGAAACATTTCTTGGGTGAATAAGAAGCTAAAATTCTGTGCATCTTGCAAGATGGACTGAAATAATATGTAACAATACAGTCAGTTCATCAGGAACCAGGAGAACATTAACTAATAGGAGAATTTGGTTTTATTCCTTTTATTTTCTCTGAGAGACAACCCAGAGCTTAGATCTTGCTTTTTTATTTTAAAGAGAATAAAACAAAACACAGCAAAACAGAATAAAGCAAATCAGAACAGAACAAGACAAGTGATACAGGACTTCAAAACAAGACAACAGGAAATCAACAATGGCTACCATAATGTCTCTCATTTTCTTCAAAATAGCTATCCATACCATCACACACAATAAAATCAAACAAACCAAAACAGAGCAAAACCAACAAAAACAAAAGAATGAAAGCATGACAGGACTTCAAAAGAAGATAACAGGAAATCAACAATGGCTACTCATGTTTCTTGTTTTCTTCAAAATAGCTGTCCATACTATCACATAATAAAATCAAATAAAGCAAAACAGAATAAAACCAATCAAGATAAAAGAATGAAAGCGTTATAGAACTTCAAAATAAGATGACAGGAAATCAACAAATAGGACAAGCAATTAAATGAAGGGAAAAAGTAGAGGGCCAACAGCAGGAGGATAGCATGGCAGAGATGAACCAATGCATGCCAGTTGTAACCAGTAATGTAGATGGCCTCAATTCACCAATAAAAAGAGACACAGGGAGAGTAAATCAAGAAACAAGATCCATCAATATGCTGTATACAAGAAACAGATTTAACTTGATAGGAAATTCATAGACTGAAAATCAAAGCTTAGATTTTGTATTAACTCCATTTCTTCTGCAGTCTTCACCAAAATCACCATTATTGGTTGGGTGATAATTGACAGATATGGTTCATGATGGTTACATAACTAAGAAATATTACAGTATTTCTCTAATAGTTACTTTGTACAACATTTAGATTGCTTTTTTTGCTTTCATTTCCATATTTGTTTTATTGTTTTGCAATACGAACTGCAAATTTCTTCAATAAGTTTTAAACATCCACTGAATACTGACAAAAATAATCCCAAAAGATCAGCTTTTCACGAGTAAACTATATGTTCTACTATTTTTTTTCCTATTGAGTTCAGTAGTCACAGCTAAAGATGTCTCTGGATTCCTGTGATGGAGAAGTGATTTTGTAAAGCCCCAAGAATTTATAAAATTAATGGGAATGTAGTACATTTTATTTATATTTTCAATAACTGCTTATCAAATGATTTCAACATTTGCTTTCAAGAAATAATTTCTCTCTGAGCAAAAGCTATGTAAAGATGCTCTTTAAAAACTATAAAATTATCCCCAATAATAATGCTCAGTTTTTCTATGTGATTTTCTGATATAGCAGCTTTCCTGAACAGTTGATTCTGTTTTTAAATATGTTTCAATAGAAAGGGAATATATTTTGTTGAGGTACTATGAGATTCTTATATGTTACTCTATGTACTGTTACCCCTTATAACAATCTGTGAAATAAATTCTGCTAACCCCATCATATGGGAAACAAAATTTAAGTCCTTAAGCTTAAATAACTTCTTTAAAGCAGAGATAAAGTTGATCAAAGTGAAGAACCACCTAAACCATAGTTCAGTCATTTAACCTAAACTACTTCACTTTTGCTAGATACTTTTACACCAGTCCAGGTTTTTTCCATCTTTCGTGTTGGTATATTTTTTATAGTCTATTCACATATTTATCCTTTAAATATGTTGTAAAAATAAGAATGTATATGTAGCTTTATAGCTTTTCTTAGGGAAATGGTGTTATTAACTATTTAATATAAATTGTATGTGTATGTGTAGTTACAGAAAACTTTTAGTTCTTGTTAATAATATGAAGTGGTTAAATTCACTTTGGGAGATTAATAATGCATTTAACATATCTTGATCATTTTAATGCCGTTACACCCCTCTCACTTTACCTCTGCCTCCTGGCCCCTTTTTCTCACTTCCAAAAGTCTACTTTCTAGTTTCCTACTATGTCTTCTTTCTTTCTTTCTTTTTATGTCTTTCTTTCTTTCTTTCTTTCTTTCTTTCTTTCTTTCTTTCTTTTTTTTTCTTTCTTTCTTTTGTATAAAAGGAAATGCGTATAGCTGCAGAACTTATAATAACTAAAGCTTGGAAGTGTTTTATATGCTCATGTACAGATGAATGGATACAGAAAATGTGGTATATTTACACAATATTTATTACTTAGTTACAAAGATGGATTAATTTTAGTCATTTGTAGGAAAATGGATGGAACTTGGGACCATAATGCTAAGTGAAATAAATAAGACTCAAAAGGTTATATATTTTGTTGCTTCTCATACATGAGGACCTTGAAATATAAATAATATAGAAAGCAAAATAAAAATAGGCAATATGAAACAAGCACTTAGATTTTGTGGAGATGGGAGTAGGATTTGGAGGTGAGGGGAGATGAGAGGGTGAGGGCAAACAGGAAGTAAAACTTATTAATATCCGGTATGAATGTATACCACTTCCCCAAGATGTGTATAATCATTATGGATTGCATATAGATGCTAATAAAATTAATATGAGTGAAAATGTGATATTTAACTTTCTGAGTCTGGTTTATTTTGCTTTACTTGATGGTCTCCAGTTTGATCCATTTTCCTGCAGATGGTATTATTTCATTCTTCTTTAAGGGTATGTAATATTCCACTGTGTATATATACCAAATTTCCTTTATCTGTTCAACTATTGCTGGATATGCAAGCCATTTTCACAGCTTAGTTATTGTGAATTGCATTCATAAATGTGGGTACTAATGAATCATTCTTGTTATAATATACTCAGAAGTGGTATAGGTGGATGAAATGATATTTTTCTGTTTTTAGCATTTTGAGGAGTCTCCTATATTAATTTCTATGGTTATACTAGGTTTCAGTTTTACATAGTTACACTAAAATATATTCCCACCAATAACGTAGGAGACTTGTTTTTCTCCACATCCTCACCAGCATTCATTGCTTCCTTGATGACAGCTATTCTGACTGAAGTGAGTTGGAACCTCAAAGTAGTTTCGATTTGTGTTTTCCTTGTGGTGTAAGGTGCTGAACATGTTTTCATCTAACATTTGTGCTTCTTATTTTGAGGAGTGTCTGTGCAGTTCATTTGCCCATTTATTTAGATCATCTCGATTTCTGTAATGGTGCTTTTGAAGCTCTCAAGCTCAAATATCACTTTTCTCATGCCTGGGGCTCCATGCTTCAAGATAGGAAATAGGAAAACTGATGAAATACTGTAATTTACTACATAAACTCTGTCGGAGTCACATAACCACTCAGACTTCGCACTGCAATTAACCTCCTCAGGGCACAGTGCTTTGGGGGCGTTTTACTCTTTTTCTGGATAGACCAAGCTCCATGCTCATGGAATTGCCGGGGCAAAAGCAGATCTTCCCAAGGATGGGAGAAATTTCTAACAACTTCAACTCTTCATTTCTAAAGTATTCAGAAGCCTCTGGTGAAATATATTTTTAAAAATTTTTGTTTGTCAGCCTTTCGTGTTAGAAACTGTTCATCAACTAGTGCCTTTCCTGAGGCCACAGTGGAAGGTGGATGATGCCCTCTTGTGTTTACTGGCAATGAGCTGGAGAGGAAAAAGAAGACCATCACACACATTTATTCCCAGCTGCTTCTGAAATGCCATGATTGATTTCCCTTGTCTGGTCACTTAATAACAGAGTTACTAATCTTTTTAGACAATAAAGCCCGATGTGCTTTCTGGTGTATCTGGCACTGCTAGGATGAATACTTCATTGACAGATATTTGAACAATCAGTGATTCTTAGATAAAAGAATGTCTAGGCCAATAGCAGAGCATGTAAACAGCTGTCCAGATACTGAGTCAAATTCCACTTACAACTCTCATACTTGTATATGTGCCAGTCAAGAAATGGAAGAAAAAACTCTTAGGAAGTTTTTTTCTTAGTTAAATATCCGGCATTTTATCAGTCTTTATTAACACTAAGCAAGTAACTAATAGCTCATAGTTAATATTTCTGGCATTGCTATCATTTTTTATTTTCAAAAAACTGGAAGACACAATATTTTTAAGAATAGTTGATGTTAAGACAATGAGAGATACAGTGAACAAAATGATCAATAACTTCTCCAACATGAGGTCTTTCAAAACAGGTTAATTCTTTGATATATTCCTGATGCCAAAACACTTAGTTAATATATCAGAAGGTTGATCCACGAATTATTGCCCAGTTTAGGCCTTCGGGCTATAAGCAGCAATGAGTATGCTTATTTCATTGAATTTATCTGAATTGTCATGTAAATGCAACTATGGAACTCAACATGTCTATTTGCCTCCATTTTATAAGCTGAAAAATACCAGCAAGCCTTTTTTTATTTAGAAGTTGGGAGGAAACTGTTAGTGAAAAAAAAAAAAAAATAAGAGAACCAGGTAGATTGGCCAATAAGTGACACAACTATAGTGCATGCTAATGTGTGCAGAGAAACTACCTTGAGAGCTTAAACAGACTGCACCAGTAAAAAATACCTTTATCTGGATACATGATCCTTCATGAATTATACTATTATTTTAGCTGATTTTACCTGACATCACCCTATGATTTTTTTCAGTGACAAGAAAATTGCAGCTGGCCCTTGACAGTTGGTCACAAATTGACTGAACAAAACAAAATCAAACAGCAAAGTAATTCCCAAGTAAATTTAATGAAAGCTAAATCCCAAAGGGCAGCACGCTTCTCTAGGCAATGGTCTTATTTAATAAATTTTTTCCTGCATTCACTTTTAGAGCTATATTTACACAGACAAATTTAATTCATTGGGTTTACATTTCCTCTTCTCCTTAGTTTGTCCACCAGGCACATACGGGAAGGACTATAACCAGGTATGTCAGTGTGAAGCCAAGAATGAGGACTGTCACCCAGTCACAGGGAGATGCACCTGTCTGCCTGGCTACCATGGAAACCACTGTCATCTCCATAAGTGTCTGTGCTTATTTCTAGTTAACTAAGGAGACACCAATACCATGAGTCACTGCTGAGAGTGCTAGAGGACAAAAGTTAATTCAAGCTACTGATTCATAGAAAATGCTGTAAGATTTTTTTTTTACAGGAGTACTTGAAATCACATATTTACTTGTGTAAACTATTCTTCTATTTGTGTTTTCCCTTCAGAATATCCCCAAATTCTTCACAAATATCAAATAAGAAAAAAAGAAAAAAAGAAAAATTTATGGCTATAAAGCAACATACAGCAAATGTCAATATATTTAAAGTGATTTATATAGTAAATTAGTGCTAGGATCTGCTTAGGGACAATCAAATTAAACGAATTGTTATTCTGGAATGAAAATGATGATTTGCTTACATGACAAAATGCCAGTTGGCTCTTCATTATGTAATAAAAAAGAACAGTCTCTAGACCAAACACCTTATATTGATTTGTTAGGACATTTTAACATGGAAAATGGTTACATGAGAATGGATAAGGAAAAAGTCCCAAAGAGCATGTTAAAATGTTCAGTCAGCTACTTAATTTTTAAGCTTGTAATTATTTATAATGTACTTTTTATAGGCTCAAGAATAAAAAGATTTGGCTTCAGTTTCATTTTTTCCCCCAACTTGGCCATGGCTACTCTATTTTTTCCCTAGTTCTTCTTGTAGTAGATTCCTTTCCCTTTCCTTTCCTAGTTCTACACTCATATGAATGATTTGGGATTTATGTTCCCCAGCTATCACTTAAGCATAGACTTATGTTCAAGTTATTTGATTTTCTATAAGCCACAGAATACATATTTTTAATATTAGTTTTCTTAATTTTAAACATGCCAGGTTAAAACATAGTTAAACATGTACAGAGATAGTTTCAACTAGAATATTGTTGAGGCCTATAACTATTACTTAAAATGGAAAACTAAAATACAAAATTAATTAATTTCTATTTTTGGTTCTGGAAAATTTCAAGTGTATTTGTAATAGGAGAAAGGAAGCTATTTGCTCCATTTATTTCAGAAATGCTCATTTGGTCTCAAGGATGTTTAATCCTAAAGAAATTTTGTCAATCTACTTATAACTGGCTTGTGCTCTTGTTTTGCAGGTAAGCTACCTTGGTTTACAGCAGGGTGGCTCCACTTTATAGACATGAGGCTGGCTGGGTCAGGGCTGAGTGTCTCCCTGACGAGGAAAACTGGCTTAGTTCCATGCAACACGTGGTTGGATGTGGCTGCAAGGGTTCCTTGGCAACATCCACTGTAATTACAGGACTATGAGAAAAAAAGAGTCAAGAAAATATCCATAAAGGGTAGACCTGGCACAAAAGCAATAGTTTCAGCAGCCAAGAACAACTGGGCTTTCATGTTCTCAAGTTCAGAGCAAAGAATAAAAAATTTTCTCTCTGCAGGGTCAGAGGAAGCAGACAAACTTGCAATAAGCAGCTCACCACTTCTCCATAATTTAGGGGAGAGGCAGGTCAGTTCCAGCATGTGTCAAACATGCAGGAAAAAGAAAGACAATAGCTGCCCAGGAGATGTAAACTTATCATACTATGTGTTTTATGACTAATGACAGGTATTAAAAGTATCACAACCTGGAAACCTTTTATTTCTCCAACATGCAACACATAGTATTTACAGTCACTCTTTTTGAGAGAAGTTCAGGCATTTGAGTCCCTATAACCAATAAACCAGTCGGTTCAATGTGAAGTATTCATAAAAACACCACACACTTGCTGTAGAATGCTTTAAGCAGTGGGCCACAGAGTAGTTTACCAGGGCCCAGAGGAAGAGAATCAAGATGTTTATAGAGGTCAGGCTTTAATGCTAATGCTCTTAGCATTACAAATTCAGAGAGGCTAAGTCTTAGTATTTCTTTTTAAGAATAAGCAATTGTAACAATGGCTCTGTATGTGTGAGTGACCTAGTCAAATATAAAGAAAACAGACTCTGGAAAACGGTCATACTGTTCATTTTCTTGTGAACTACGCGTCTCATGATACAGTAAGAGCTTTATTTTTTCTTCGTTTCTAATGAAACTACCAAATGCCATTCACCTCATCACATTGTACAATAACAGAAAGGTTTGCCATTTAACTTTTAATATTTAAACAAATCAGAAGGGTAAATTGCTATCCAAGCTTCTTCTTGGAACAAGGGAGCAAAAAGAGGAGGAGATTGTGCAAAGAGGGGAAAAAAATAGTCACTTTGTAATGGAAAATAATTAAATACCCCTTGCCAGGGAGACAGTGTTTCCAGGGAAAAATAAAAGTAAAAGATGGAGCAAAAGCCAAGTAATGATCAAAATGGAATGTTAGGAAATGAGGGAGGGGAGGCTAAATTTTACCGAGACAAGCCAAGTGAAATCATTATGTCCTGGTATATGTTTTCTTGTTAAATTAAGCGAACATTTGAGGGAGGGCTGTGTGCATGAAGCAGAAGTCAAACTTTCACAGATGAAGAATTGAATGAGAAATCAGAATTATCTATAAAATAATTTACTTTTGGAGCAAGTAGAGGGCACTTTTATGAATACATACAATACTATTGACACAGATTTAATGAATTGGGGGACTAAGAGATTAGCACACATACTGTCATTTTATGGACGTCATACTAATTAGTAGGTTAATTTCGTCAAATTTAGTGTCCTAATTTCAAAGGAATAATTAAGTTGAAGGCTAAAAATCAAGTGATTTTGCCTGTATCTGCAAATGGAAGAGTTAGGGGCAATTCTATCAAATGCAAAACTGTCATTAAAATAGTTCACAAAATGGAAGATGCCTGAGGGAAATCGTGTTTCCCAAGTACCTTCAGTTCATGTGCAAATCATCTTGAAATCTAGACTTTCACATATATCAGTTACGTGAATTTTTCAAAGCACTTTGTTCTTTTCAACTGAGAAACTGTTTCTTTGATACTTATAATTTTATCCACTGTATAACATGTTCTTCAATAAGAACATGAGTTTTACTTATAAAGCGTTGTTCTTTTCCTTACTTACACAGAAATTCATGTCATCTTTTATTTCACAATGACACAACTGTTAATCATTTAAACTTCCACTTGGAAGCAACATGCCAGCAGTATAAACCAGACCTCCTTGGTTCTGTTTCTATCTATCCTTTTAGCTTCTTTGGCTTGTTTTCCTCTAGTATGAAGTCACGGAGCAGTATTTTCAGAATCATGCATTATTTTTAAGTTGCTAAAAACTCTCAGTTTCCCATTCTACAAGACTGACCCAGCTGGACATGCAAGAAGAATTTTGTATCTTAGTGAATGAAAGATACTTTTTAAAAAAATCATTAATTTGCTTTAAGGTATTATACTGCTAAATTTTTATAAGGGAGGACAAAAACTACTTGGCAGGATGCTGCACACCAAAAAGAGGTCAATAAACAGAAAGCGAATTCATCATTTTTCACAGAGGGTAATAAAGAAGCACTGCCGCTATAACAGAGAAATAACTCTTGGTGAGCGTTTTGCTTTCCATCTCTATCATGAAGAATTTTATTTTTAACCAGAAGAAAGTAAAAAAGACACAACCATCATCTGAGTCCATCAGCAAAATAAGACTCCCTGTGGGAACTGTGAGTTTTGGGGTAGGTCATACGAAGAGATGATAAAAATTTGAATCTCAATATAAAACATTCTTTCATCATTTATTTCTCTCTTGTACAGATATCATTACTGTAGGCCATATATCTATAAATATGAAAATTGAAAAATTAACAGAAAATGAGACGCATCCTCTATGCTTGCTTTTTTGAATTCTTACATTAATTAAATAAACCTAAATAATTCTGCACAATATAAAGTATAATATTCAAGCATTAACCATAATAATGAAGCTTTCTACACTGAAATGAAATAGCCTCGTTTGGCAAACTGTCTCTTGTTCTAAACATTCTTTGGAAGTAGATTTGTTAACTGTGATACCATATGTAGGAGCAGCAACAGGTACTGGTATCTGTCTGTTTAGGTATAAGCTTTTGTATCCTCACAATCTTGAATCAGTAACTTGAATATGATGGAAAATACCAGAAAACCATCACTGGAATATTGAGTTAACTGTATGACCTCAAGTTACAACACCACATGTATTTCTGCTCTTCTTGAACAAGGTCCATATTGTCAAAAGACATGTAAGAGTCTGAATGGTGGCAGCTGTGACATGATGATTGGCACCTGCAACTGCTCTCCTGGCTTCACTGGAGCAGACTGCAGTCAAGGTAACTTACTTATCCCTATTATGGAGTGGATATGTTATTAATTCCAATGTCCAATATACTTAGCAGAAGTACTAAAGCTGAGTTTTTGAGGACCGAAGTTGGAAGACTGACTGTCACTATTTTACTTAATAATTTGTTGCAGTAAAAGCAAACTAAAACTACACTAAATTTTAGGTTGAAAAGTACTGGCCTCACATTTTAGTTGCGAACTAAAGTCAGTGAAAGTAGCTAAAGAGATACCTTTGTTCATAACCTCTCCTAAATCAGCAACACTGGGTTGCAGTTAGGATTGGAAAATGTTTGCCAAAACCAGACCAGACTGGGGATTTCTATGTTCATTATGTCAAACATATTGCCTAAAATTTCACTATTTCATTCACTCTTAGCAATTTTCTAACTCAAAAGTAAACAGTTTTTCTACTCAGCAAAATGTAAATAGTTCCATCAAACCCAGACTTCTAAAGTATGTTTCACAAAAACTATTGGCATAATGTTTAAGGGACAGAAGTTTGAATAATCCTTTTAAAAAGCACAGGCTTGGACACTATGGAGCTATTTCTAACAAATCTTTTTTTTTTTCTAGATATTCCAGTTTCTGAATATTTTGGTGGTTTTTGCTGATACTTAGACACATTCATACTCTGACTCTTCTGGTTCTTCTGCTGGTGGTTATGTAGTGAGAAAGAAATCCAAGAGCTCGAAATCAGGGTCATGATATTCTTTCGGAAGGATAGAGGAGGTGGCGAGTAGAGCACTTGGGGAGAACAGTCTTGGTAATAAACATTTTTGGACTGGAAGTTTATGATTAGAATGTTGACCTTGCAAACACTGAGCTGCAGTTACATTTTTGTGCTCTATTCTGTAGTCCTATACCATACAATTAAAAGGGTGAAAGCACCATTGGTAGAGCATCATAAATAAAAAATGGGAGAAGCTATTGGTGCTCTCATTCATGCATGCACACCTCAGTGTATGTGATCAGGTTGTGAAATCTTCTCACTTGAGAGCCTTCCATTTGGAAGAATGGTAGCTAAGTTTATGTTTAGGCAGGATAGTTAGTAATTGCTTCTATGTTGAAGATACCCAAATGCTTGTATTTCCTAGGTAAGTAGTTGTTCTTTCTGCTTAGTGTAAGGGTAATTTTCTGTTTAATTATCCTTCGTTAGTATTCTATTGTCCTGAGGTTAAAAAACAAGTAAGAAAGTCTGAATTGTCCAGCTAGTGGACAACTGACACTTAGTAGACACTCCCTGTGAGACCACTGCTGTGAGATTATCTTTGAGTTATAGCCAACCATAAACATTTCCTTAGGAAGGTGCTGGCTAGCTCCTTTGTGTTTGTTCTTTAGAGAGCCAGTAGGACAAATGTCCTCATGCCAAATTATTTTCAAGCACTGTTTCCTTGAACACTGAGAATACTTTGTCTTAGAAAAACTATGATCTTGTAACACAACACTTTCCCTGTATTTTGACTGCTAGGTTGGTTAGAAACAAACTTGCAGCTCACCTTTTATAAGGTCAGGGAACTGTGATATTAGCTTATATTTATATTGTTATCATATTTCCCATTCACTTGATTCTGGGATAGTTATTTTATCTTTATGTGTTACCTAAATTTTGCTAAGTACTTCAATGAATTTTCAGAAGGACAAACAGATGTAAAATAAACAAAGTAAATAGATTACTAAACACAAAAACATAAATAAATACTTGAAAATATGACCATTATCGATCTTATAGTGCAGTTTAGGAGTATAAACTAAGATTCCAGAATGTAAATTGAAGAGAATACATGCTCAAGATTATTACAAATATAATGTGTATGCATTATAATTATATATGCATGTGTGTATGCACACACTTGCCAACTCATAAGTACGTAGCAAAACAAGATGAGATTCATACTAAGAACAGTGTTCCTAATTTATAAAAGACAGACATGGTATGTACATTTTTGACAGTAGGTAGATATTCCTAATTTCAATTAAAAATGTTCAGAGCAAACCAACAGTTTAGAGTTCTTACTTTTGCAGTCATATTTTAGATTGAAAATTAAGCTCAAGGCAAGTCATTGAAAACTGTTAAGAGAATGGGTCAAGTACTTGCATGTTTTTAAAAATCATGATTGGCAAAAAGTTTAATAAGAAAAATCTAGTTTTATTGTAGTTGGCTTTGTCTTGCTCTTTCCTACAGCTTGTCCTGAAGGTCATTATGGGCAAGACTGTGTTCACCGGTGCTCCTGTGGTTTCGGACAGCGTGACCCAGTGACTGGAGGATGTCAGCATTCACCTGACTAAATGGGAGACAGGTGTTAGCAAAGTAACAGTGACTGCAGAGTCACCTTGTCTGTCTGTCCAAGCACTAAGCTAAAATATGAATGCAGACTTGGTGCCAAGGTATGTAATTGCATTGACATTGCTTATAACATTTTATTCTTTAAATATGGATTTGATAACATGTAAGTGCACCTCAATAGCACTACTCAAGAAACAGCCTATTAGAAGGTAAACAAAATTAAGAAATAAAAACAGTTCATGCACATTCTCAACTGAGAAGAAATGTTTAAGTGACTTTGGCTAATTTTGTAAAGCTGCCAAAAATTGTGTTTTTCAAATGTAGCATTAAAGAAATGAAGACTTTTGTATCCTTCTTAACTGTCATATGTCATAAACCTATTGTAAAAAAAGGTGTGGGGAGACAAGCATGAAGGCTATAGGCAATGGTAGAGCATTTGTCTAGCACACATAGTTTGTGGGTTCATTTCTTGCGGGGGTGTTGATGAAAACCACAAAGCTTTCTTTTCTTAAATCATAGTATTGATTATTATCATAATAACAGAAGAAATATTAAAATCAATGAAGTGAAGATGTACAGTTTTCTGGGCCTGTATATCTCTTGGTGGGGCCAACAAAGCAGCCACATCTCCTTGGCTCAAACAGATTGGCAACACTAATGATCCGTTGTTGAAAAGCATGGATTGGGCTAAGCTTTTTGAATCTCCCTGGACATATAGTATAAGAAAATGTGGGGCAGAGGAAAAAGAAATACACAGTTATATGTTTCAACTCTGTGTTACAACGGAATCAGTCTCTGGGTGATAAACATCTCTTCCAGTTAAGAGTCAAAATATGTACACATACTCATACACTCAAGTATACATGCTATATACATGCATATACATATACATATATACATACATATATGCACATTTATATATGCATATACACATGTACCCACATGCATGTACAGATATTTTACCACCTGAGTCATATGAAGCTTTATTTTGCCCCAAGAAGGCTTCCTAATAACTGAAATAATATTTTTAGTGCTGGATTCATATTCCCTTTTCAGAAATAACTGGGGTGTTAAAAAATGAAGTTAGTGAACAAAATACTACCCTCAGTTTAGAAAAAAAGCACCGAAACTGTTCAAAGCCTTGCTTGGTTTTTTGGTGCACCTTCTGTCAGAAAGAAAAAAGAGAAAAGTCATAAAAACACAAGGCTATGAACCTACAGCAGAAATCTTTTGCTGTGGAACATGCGAAGATATTAACTAAAACTTCTTCTATTAATCAAAATATGTAATGAAAAAGCATTCTCTATAAAATGTGAGCACAATACAGAGGTCCAAGAGTCAATGGAATAAATGAAAAGACAACAAAAGTAAATGAAAGTGTTAGCCCCTGACTCAAAAAGTGAAAATGAAATTTAAACCTCACATCATATAAATGAAGACTGCTTTACAAGCAGATACTGGAAATGTAGAATCCGATGATGCCACAGCCAGGAATGTGGAGAGCGAACACACAGAAAATGAGGACAGGGAGATAATGGAATGAAAAATATGTACAGACAGAATTTTATGAATATATGGAAGAAGAAAATGTTCCAATACAATAGTCAAGATTTTTTCCTCTGAAATAGAAAATCTGATGCTATAAAGTGAAAAATACATTATATGTGGGAAAAATAGTTATGATTGATCTTAGGCAAGGGGAAACTCTGTTGAGGATATAAAGGAAAATATGACATTACTTAAGAAAGGGGATAATCAGTCTAGTTTTCTTCCCTACAGTAATATTCATTGATATAATATGATTAGTTGATGTCTATTTAATTCTTGGAAAAAATATGACTGAAGTATTTTATGCATAGTTAAGTTTTATTCAAATATGACATGGTGTCAAAGAAGCAACATTTTAAAGTGAAAAGTTGTTGGAAATATAATATGCTTAAAAATTTTAAAGAAACAATTGAAAAACAAACTTCAACAAAATAATAAATGGAAAATCTGCAATGAAATGACAAAATTTAAGTCCATTTTAATTAGGATCAAGCTTATAATAATTGTTAAAATTGTGGTAACATGACAGAAGATAAGTATGATAAATTATAACAGTGTAGAGATTTTAACATAATTTTAGTAAGCCATAAACTGGAGCAAGAAAGAAGGTGAAGTACAAGTATATTATAAGGTAAAAGGTGACAAACATGTACTAAAGCATGTTAATTAATTAACAACTCAATAAGTTTCTTTAAGTGAGTAATGATGAACTCTAGAATTCAAACTTTCAAAGCGAAGAATCAAATAATAAAAATATAGGCCATTAAAATCTAGTAAAGAGAAACGGGAAAAATTAGGAGAAAGCAGAATTTATAATTAAAAAATAAAAATTTTCACAATTTCATATAACAATATATGCACCATTTAAAAAGGATTTCTTAGATTATATAAAATTATATTTATAAAATTTAACTAGAGATTAATGGGGCAAACATATTCTCATTCAAGATGGTACTGGAAGTTTTAGCCCATATAACACAGTGACAAAATAAAATGAAGGACATAATGTTTGGAAAGGAGCCACCTGACTTTAAGACTTATTACAAAGCTAGAATATCCAGACCCAGACGGTATGGTTTTGGTGAAGGGACAGACAAGTAGATCTGTGGAACAGCAGAGAACCCAGGAAGAGAACCATGTGTATATGAACACTGGTTTTGACAAAACTGTAAAACCACTATAATGCAGAAAAGATCATAAATGGTGCTGAAGTACTCAGTTAAAGACACTGTGTTCTTTCAAATCATGAGAAAACGCACTCACAGGTAAAGAAAATGAAAACATAGGACAAAGAATACCAGCTAACAAAACCCCCAAAAACAAACAACCAGAGCACTAAAATCAGGAATTATAAAATAAAATGATAGCATCAATGTCCAATATATCTGCCATTGTAATAATAAATAAATAAATTCATAACGTCGTTAGGAGAAGGAATCCCACATTGTATCATAAGGAAACCTTTCTATACACTGTGTTGAAGGTGTATTTGCAAAAGACTCCAACAGTAAAACAACAAACTTTAAGGCATAAAATAATAACAAATAAATGGTACAAACACACAAAGCACAAGTAAGCAAAAATAGAGATGTGGGTCTTATTCTGTTGGATTTTGCTGTATCTGCTGGTATGGACAGCTATTTTGAAGATAACAGGATGTATTATGGTAGCCATTGTTGATTTCCTATTATCTGGTTTTGAAATCCTGTAATGCTTTCATTCTTTCGTTTTGATTGGTTTTATTCTGTTCTGTTTTGTTTGATTTTATTATGTCTGATGGTATGGACAGCTATTTTGAAGTAAACAAGAGACATTTTGGTAGCCAGGGTTGACTTTCTATTACCTTGTTTTGAAGTCCTCTATCACTTTTATTGTTCTGTTATGATTAGCTTTATTCTGTATTGTTTGGTTTGGTTTTATTCTCTTTAAGATAAATTTTTAAAAACTTTAAAAAATAGAGATGTGGTTATAACATCAATATCAAACAATTATGATGTCATGCCAAAAAGCATCTAATAAGACTAGGACTTGAACTTACAGTGTATAAAGTTCTCAATGAAGATGTAGCAGATATGTATAAGACAATGACACAGTATCAAAATTCATAAAGCAAAAACCAAATACTATGCAAGGAGAAATAGAAATAGGTTATCAACAAGATTTTAATTTGCTTAGAATATCTACATACAAATGCATATATTACTTCTTTCATACACAAATGTAGAAAAATAATCTTATCAAAGTTTACAAATGATTAATGAGCTATTTGCAATTGACAGTTGCCAAACACCATGCCTCAAAAAGGTATTATTTCAAGTTGAAAACTGAACAAAAATTAAACTGTCAATACCCTTCAAAATGTATAATTTACAACATTCACTAAACATAATGTGACAAAACAGTATTAACAAAAGTTAATCTCTTGCTAGAAAAAAACTATGCAACATTATTTTAAAGTTTAAGTAACTCATAGCTGTAAAAAAGGCAAACAAAATCAGTATTTTTGATTTTAAATTTGAAAAGAATGTTAATGACATTTAGAACCTATAGGGTATGGCTAATTCAGCAATTAGAGGAAAACATATGTTTCCAAATGCATATGTTTGTATATAAGAAGTGATGAAAATAAACAACAATAAAAACAAACCTAAAGAAAATGAAAAATGAAGAAGTATTAAAACAAAACATAGGCCAGGCATGGTGGCGCACGCCTTTAATCCCAGCACTCAGGAGACTGAGGTAGGAGGAGCGTTGTGAGTTCGAGGCCAGCTTGGGCTACAATGCGAGCACAAGGCCGGCCTAAGCTACACAGTGCAACCCTGCCTCAAAAAACCAGGACCGGGAGTTTGGCTCAGTGACTTAAGTGCCTGTCTGACAGGTGCGAGGCTGTGAGTTCAATCCCTGGTGCCTGAAAAAAAAAAAAAAAAAAAAAAAAAAAAAAAAAAAAAAAAAAAAAAAAAAAAAAAAGGAAAATATGTTAATTTAATAAGGTACATCAAGACCAATGACCACCAATATAGATAAAAATAAAACTGGATCTATATATTACTTTGTTCTCCAGAATGATTTCAAGTTTTATAAAGTACTTAAAGATAATGACAAAAGGTTAAGAGTACTGCAATTAAATAGTGATTTAACAAAACTCTCAGGTCATTATTAAGCTTAACAAAACTCAGGAGTCTTAAAAGAAAAGACGGTCTTTTTGAGTATGGAATTAAAAATTTAATCAAGGCATAAAATACAAAAATGAGAAAGAAAGTAAAGGAAGAAATATCAACAAAGTTCTCATTTTCTTAATAAACAAGTGTTATTCTAGATCAATAAGAAGTGTTACTCTGTCTCAAGATTATCACAACACTAAATAGATATTATAACAAGATGTTAAGCATCATTTATAATGTAAGAAATCTGTATTTTTCATTTCTATACCATCATCACCCATCAGATTTTTATAATAAACCACATTAACTGAACATTGAAATATAGATCATTTATAGTCTTTTTTAGTCACCTGGAAAATCTTTGTAGAGAACTTTGATAGTTTTCATCACAATTTAGTAAGTGCATATTATGTTATCAGGAGAATCTTCTGGAATTTACAGGTATAATGTTTTCCTGGATAAAAACTTGTAGTATATTCATTGCTGCATTAATTGTAGTAATAAATATTTTAAGTAATATATTTGACTATCAATAGTGGAGTGATAAAATATAATGAGTTGCACTAAATTCTGATGTACTTATTTTAAAATAACGAGCAGATCTATATGGACTCATATGGAAAGATCTTGGAAAATTTTATTTATCAAATAAAACAAAATTCATGATATTATTCACCTACCTTAACCTTTGAGTTAAAAAGGCTTAAGGGAAGAAGGGGATGCATATATAAATACTTTATTAGGTATGGTATATTTCTTAATGTATTACCATTTATTTACTCAACTCAATGAATATTTATTGATGCCAATGCCTGTTTTAAGCATATAGGACAAATGTATAAAACACACAATACTCCAAACCTCATGCAACTTGATTTTTAGAAGTCAAGAAAGATGATAAACATGATTAATAGGAGGATTCTGTGTATGTTAGAGGAGAAAAAAACCTGTGATACCATAAAGAATGGGAGCAGAGAATGGGGCTGGAGAGTGCTGAATATGTTGGTATTTTAAGAGTAGTGAAGAGTAGTTTCTTTGAAAGGAATGAGACCCACACTACAGAAAAACAAAAACAGAAAACAAAATAAGACAAAAAACATGGTTACAGTGATGTTTTTAAGAAGGAAATTTGGAAAAGTAGAGTGACATGAAATGCTTTCTCCCACTACATATCTTAATAAACTGTAGGAAATACTTGTAAGATTATATTAATCCTACATGGGCCAAAATATTATGCATGCAATTCTGTGTGAATGTTGCCCAGTCTTAGACCTACTGGGGAGAGTGAAAGGTGATCAAGATACAGTGTATATGTACCAATTCCCCAAAACCAATGTAATTATTATTTATCATAAACATATACTGTAATAAAAAAGAGAAATATTTGTAAGTCTTCATTTTTCAGTCCACCCTTTTGCTCTATTTTAAGTCTTATGATGATGGATGTTCTATATTTTCACAGATGGTCAGTTTTATCAGTGCATGTGAAAGTCCTGACTGGAAGATAACCTTGCCTCCTAGCTGGATGAGGATCCAGTCATGTTAGGAAGGTAAAAGGGAAAGAAATGGAAGTATATTTTAATAACAGAGGAATCAGTGTCATTGAGTATGCTTAATATTCCTTAAAAGAAAAAGTTAACGAAATTATTTAAGGTAACCTATTATACATGTGGTGATTCAACCATTAATTATGTGACTGTGCCTGTAACCTCCCTAACAAAATCAAAACTCTTCTTTTCATTCAATACTAAAATTAAATACAGCTTAAATTCAATCAAATAAAAGCACGAAAAAAAATTGTCATACAGACCTAATTCAAGTTCTTGCTCTGTTTTGCATTAACCAATGCCTTTGGGCAATTTAAATCTGTCTAACATTTTTTTCCTACTATCTGGAACAAAAAATACCTCTAATTTCTCTTCTGCTAGATAGAACTGAAAGAATAATTGATTAGAAGTCAGATGTGCTCAATTTGAGTCTTGATTCTTAACCTTATTGGCAGTTAAAGTCTGCGCTTCAATATTCCCAGGAGTAAAATAATAATACTACTTCCCACATCACAGGGATATTTGTGAGCATTAAATGAGATAATTCATGTGGAAAATGTCATTACGTAAAAATACTATAAACTGGAGATCATAAATGGCAGGCATTTGGCCAATTCTAGCCACAAATGTGTTTGTATTGGCTGGCATAGTTTGGCTTCCATGGTGCTATAAAATACTTTTAATTAGTTGCCAACTTTCAAAGATTGGACAATTTCATATAAAGTATGGATTTTTAGTTTCCCTAAAAAAACTGTATTAACTGCCAATATTGGGCCTATATGCTACCTGGCAAAACCAACTAAAAGTGAGCATTATAATTCCACAATTTAGAGGGACTCTTCTCTGTCATTGGTTCCATTTCTATCATTCAATCATCTTCTCCCTGACACTGAAAGAAAGCCTCAGTTTGGCACAAGTCTGGTCAGTTTCACTTGCTGTGCCTTAATGTCTCTTGGAAGTAAATTTTAGTTGATGTTATTCACTACTCTACCATGATGTCCTTTTTAGACTTCAATAGAAAACATATTAAATAGCAAACTGCTCCCCTTTATTCTTTAAAATCGTGAGATGCATTATTATAAAACATTACCTTCTCTATTCTGGAGTTACTGCTACTTGTTCACTAGGACACCTCTAATTCACAGTGTACCCAGGACATAGTACAAGTTCAATATGGAGTTAAAGAAAAATGAATAAGTGAATGATGGTGTTGTAATATGCCACTTTATGCCACTTTATGGATATTGTAGTCAGGGGTTACAGGGAGAACAACTGCATACAGAACATAGAATTCATAATACTGTTTTACGATGGTCACCCAGAGTTAAGCGCAAGAAAGTGCAGGAAAATCTGTCCATAACACTAAAGACAGGATATTCAGCCAAAGGCCTGGATCCCACAGCAATGTCTCCTGCACGAGTCCAGCTGAAGACCCAGAGCCCATGACAATGCCTCCCACAAATCCAACTGGAAATCTAAGCACCCTCAATAGGGACTCATGCCAGTCTGTTTTACAGATCTGCACTGGGAAGGCCAAAGGTCAGCAGTGGAAGCTAGAAAGTCTATGCCAGCGGGGTGGAAGAGCTGTGCCAGTAAGTTAAGGGTTCTATACTGGAGCCGAGATGTCACGCTCAAAACAAGGACCACAGCTCCCCTGAAAAGTACCACAGCCATGCTCAGCGGTAAGGAGGTCCCGAGCTCCTCCAACAATGAGAACAGTTGAGTACGTGTCAGGAAGCCAGCGTGACAACCTTCTCCTGGAGGTTAAACAGCACACATCTTCCCCTCCGGAGCCAGGAAGTGATGCTCAATGTAAGGAGCAGAGCTCCCCCAAAGTGAACCACAGCCACACTCAGCAATGAGGTCCCGAGCTCCTCAAATGATAATGGCTGAATCCATACTGGGGAAGCCAGCATGACAAGCTCCTCCAGGAGAACCAATGGCTCAAAACAGCAACTCTCAGGAGAAACCACAATGCCTCGTTCTTCTTCTCCATGTCTCTATGCAGGCAACTTTCCTCAGGCAGGCCATCTACACTCAGCACCATTCTAATGTAATTCAGCTGGTGTTAAGTTGACCACCAGTTTTTAATCCATAACAATGGATATATCTGGGTAGTTCTTTGTTAATGTTTTCTTACACTTTTGCTAAGAAAACTGTTTACTTGTGTGCCATTTTTCTTCAGTTTAACACTAAAAAATTTTCCGCAGGATGTCCCCAGAGGAGATATGGCAGTAACTGTGAGTTTAAATGTGCTTGCAAAAATGGTGACCTTTGATATCTTGTGCATGAAAACTATACCTGCAGCCTTGGGTAGACAGGAAATTATTATGAAAAAGGCAAGTTGATATACCACCTTATTCCCCTCAATAAAAATCTGATTTAGAACATACTGTCATCAGTTGATAAAATACAGTGGAAGCCTGTGTAGAAACTATTTTCCAACGTGTTCAAGCAAGTTGTTTATAATTATGACTGTACTTCCAATAAAAATAGTTATGTAAGTATTGATTGATTATTACCTTGTTACTGGAATATCACATGAAAATTCTCAAACCTCTTAAGTAATTAAAATAATAATACAAAAGCAGTCCTTGGAGAACTAAATTCTACCTGTCTCCAGCCAGTTTTTAAATCCAAAGCCTGGTGGTCACCAAATCTGCTGAGCCTGAGTTCCTAGACAGTAGGCTGAAGAAACTCAGTCACCACTGAGGACTTAGAGCAGGCAGGGTGGAGGGCGTGGAGCTCTGGCAGGAGCCAATTTACATTGAGAGTGGACCCAGTGTAATGGATAAAAAGGAAGTCTCCAAACTGTACTTCAGCAGGGAAAGATTCAACCAGCAAGAAAAGATTTCACATATGTGTTTTTATATAAATATGACATTCTTATATATCTCAACTAATATCTCATGTATACCATAAAATACATATAAAAGTTTTCATTGATAAAAATGGTTTGAGATAAATATTGATAGCTGTTTTCTTCCTGAAGCACAATTCATTATTTTGTGCATCACAGGAAATTATGTGCTTCATTTGATGTCCTTTATTTTTTTTTAAAGGACAAAACTTTCAGTAAACAAAGAGAAACTAGTCGTATAAATGAAATAAATTAGCATATGTCTTAAAATATTTTTGCAACAACAGACTAGGTAATTGGGGAGTTATTTGACCCTCTCCCTACTTCCTATTTATTTTCTCTCGCTCTCTCTCTCTCTCTTTCTCTCTCTCCATAATCTCATATGATATTTTCTCATGTAAGAGAACCCATGCAATACTTAAGCTTGTATGTTTGATTTATTTAAAACTATGTTCTAAATTTGGATGTTTGCCTTACATGAATACCTCACATAAGAATGCCTCACATTTATCTTTCTTTATGTCAGTGTACTTCTCCACTAAGTGTAAACGTCACATTTTCTTTATCCATTCATCTGTTGATTGACATATATGTTGTTTACAAAATCTAGCTATTATAAATTGTGCTAGGATACAGAACTGAATATTGGATGAATACTGAACAACAGTACTGGCAGTAAGACAGTGTGCTGTAGCCCTGAATTTGAGACACCATGAGTTAAATAAACAAAAAAAACTCGGTCAACTTTTTCCTAGACAGTCTCAACTGTGTTTATATGGTTCTTTAGATCTGCAACTCCACCATATGATCACATTGCATATGATTATCCACTCTCCATTCATTACCACTAATTTAACTCTCATGAATAAGCAAGCACCCTTAATGAGAGTAGATAAACATGTGTACTGACCCCAATTCTACCACTACATTTTACAGTCTCTCCAGAATTTGGTTTCCCTATTGAAGGTAAGTGTTGAGCTGCATAATACCTGACAGCCCTTCTAAACCTTAGATTCTGTTGTCCTATTCACTTATGCACAAATTAAATACAATTTTTTTATGGAGTTTTTGTTCTGTTTTGTTTTATTTTGTTTGGTGGTACTGGGGATTTTATCCAAGATAGTCACACTTGCTACATTGCCAGCCCTTTTTAATCTTTTTTTTTCTTTTTTTTTTTTTGAGAAAGTGTCTCACTGACACACTAATTTGCCCAGGCTGGGCTTGATTCTGTGATCTTTCTGTCTCAGACTTCAAACATGCACTATGTACTATAAATAATAGCTTGGAATCGTTATTATATACATTTAATATGAGAAAGCTATTCATTATCTATCTCTGCTTCCTATCATCTATCTTTTACTTTGCACATTACATTATTTATACATTGGGGTTCTCATGTAACAGAAACCATGCGATATTTAATCTTTGGAGTCTGATTTATTTGGAGATAAGAAAGAGATTTGGGGATAAGGGAGGTGGGAGAAAGTCATGAGGAAGGGGAGATGAAATAGATCAAGTTGCAAAGAAAAGAAAGGGAAAGGAAAGAAGGAAGGAAAGAAAGAAAGAGAGAGAAAGAAAGAAAGAAAGAAAGAAAGAAAGAAAGAAAGAAAGAAAGATGGAAACTGAGCTGACCACCATCATTCTTTATTCTTCTTTTTTAGGAACTTCTTTATGTTCTTGTTTATTTGTTCTTCCAAATCAATTACAGCTGAATTAGCTGAAAACAAAAAACCAAGTGTTTTTATTGTTTTGTTGTGCTCTGTCTTTTTCTTGGAAAGAGTTGACATTTTTATATTAATTCATCCTATCCAAGAACAACATGTATGTATATTTTTCCTTTGTTCAAGCATTTTGTTCCTTGTTAAATATTATGCTGGTTTTAACCATTCACATTAAAATAGAGCTAACTGATTTCTAATTTACTTAAAATTTTGTTATATTTTAGTGACTATGTTATTCATGTCTTTTTTCACCTATGTAATTAGTGATACAATTATTTAAACTGACCAATATGTATTATATTAAAGGATTTTCTAATACTGAATGAACTTACACTCTAGGAGTAAATATTACTTGGCAGTGACATATTACTTCACAATGTGCTATTGGATTTTATGTATTTGTATTTTTTATGACTTTGGCATTGATATTCATAAGTGAAATTGACCACTAGTTTTTAATATAATTATTTTAGGTTTTAAATTGATGCTCTATTCAGCTTAATAAAATATATTTGAAATTTTCCTTGCTTTCAGTGTTCTGGAATAGTGAAAGTGGTAAAACAACCTGATCAGTGAAGATCTGTAGAATTTTTCCATTAATCTCTGGGGCTGGTACTTTTTCTACCCTCTAAATGCAGAAGCCATGATACATATATTTTTATGACTTGCATAGGTTTTCTGCCTCAAATTAAGACAATTTTTGTAAGTTGTTTTCTATAACATTTTTATTATTATTTCAATTTTAAAAATTTATTTGTGCTAAAAAGTTTTCATTTGTCTTTTTTGATCATCATTTTCTTAGCCTTTTAAAAATTGTCATGTATTTGTGTTTTCTCTATTTTAGCTTGCTTTTTTTAGAAAATGGCTTGTCTCCTTTCATTTTTTTTTTCCATTAACTCTACCTGTTTTTCAGTTTTGAACTCATTACAAATTCAAGTGTCCTTTCACTAAAGCTAATGCCTTGGTGATTTCCTTTTCAGAATGTCCTCCTGGTTATTATAGCCCAAGCTGCCATTTCAATTGCACATGTCAGAACAACGGCATTGGCAACAAGTTTTCTGGAAGCTGTGGTGCCCCAGAGTTACTATGGACAAGGCTGTGAATACGGTAAATGTTGAAACTAATTGGGCATATTATGATGTTTATATGTTCTGTAATTTCAAAGTGATGTTAAATTCTAACATGAATATAGTTACGTTATACCAAATTAGACAAACTTTTAGAATATATTCTTGTAATTAGAGCTAATTCCATAGTTGGTATTTCAATTCTAGATGTTTTCAGCTGTCATGATGAAAAAATTGGTCTCTTAAATTGTTTTTGGCATTTCTCTCCCAGAAATAATTCTATGATTCCATTAGCATTTGGGGTAGACACAGGCAGAACACTCAACAGAAGAATCAGCTGTGGTTCTTTCCAGAAAAAGGAATCATTCTTCTATCTACTTTTAGGCAATAATAGATGCAGAAGCTGATTATTTCTGACATGTTAATCCAGACATGACTAAAAGTTCTGCTTTCAAGTTCCCTTAAACATACTAATTTATATATTTCTCTAATTAGATTCAGCATTTTCAACTAGAATTAGTAAATGAGAGAATTATAGGAAATGTTTTTGGCATCAGAACATCCTAAAGGACAACACAATTGAGAAATTATGATGTAAGATTTTAGGCATATTAACTGTTTGGAAGTTTAGAACTCCAAATTTTAGGGTTTTGGGTCAGGGAGTATGGAAACAAATATCTCATGGGTTTTGTATGTTTCTTTTTTTGGTTTTCAAAATTAGAATAAAAAGTATTTACTCAAAATATGTCAATTTTACCCTGCATCCAGTGAGATTTCAAGAAGACTTTAAGTAAAAAAGAAATATCATTCCAGTAAGTAACTGTAATGTGGGCACATATTATTAGGAAACGGAGCCATCAGTAGTGTACAGTGCAAAGCTAGAGTGACCATCCAGGATTTTGATAATCTGGACAGGTAAAAAAAAATGGAAATGAATAACCAGAAAAACGATTTGATGGTTGAGATGGGCATGGAAATAAGGAAGATGACAAAATCAAAGATGTTTCTAAAATTCACATCAGTGGGACCAGGGATATAACTCAGTGGTGGAGGCACCTGCCTGGCAAGCACTAGATCGTGAGTTCGATTCCCAGTACCAAAAGTAAATAAGCAAATAAATAAATAATATTCACACTAGAGAACTTGAAAGAATAGCATCATTTAGTGAGCCCAAATGGTCAAGCACAGCAACATTTATGATCTCAATTTCATATAACAGTAAAGTAAGCGAGAAAAAGGAGATCTAATCTTTCTAGACATTCTCAATAAAATTTAATTTTACAAGAGAAGCACTGCACTGGATTTTCCCTTATTATTTTTTAAAGAATTATAATGAGATCCTCAAATGGAAAATACATTTTATAGTTTGTTGTTTTCTTTTGGTTTTACCACCTGTTCTGCTGTTTGTCTTCCCTAATGAGAAGTCTGCCCCTAGTAACTCCATGCATACTGCAGAAATGTTATCCACTACAAAACTGGGCAAATTCAAACCTACATGCCTGGGAAAAGGGAGGTGAGGTAGGGAAACAGAGAGAGAGAGAGACACAGGGGAGAGGAAAAAGGACTAATGGATAAGTAGAAAATAATGGCTAATTGAAAATTAAGTTTTATCATGTGGGTGAGTGGTGAGGACAGCCTTAGAGAAAATTCAAGATAAGGAAGGGAAGCCTTTGCCCCCAGTGAGGCTTAGGGTTCACATGGCTGCTCTGGCTGAGCATCTCCCTAGGGGGATGCTGACAACAATTTTACTTTGCAAAGAAATTCATTTCCCTGGAACATTTGGTCTCCAAATGTAAACCAATTACTTCTTCTGGTGTATAGCCACAAAAATAGTGATTTCTCAGTCTAGAAATAAAACAAATCATACTGGACTTACTAGGAGATAATTATATTGCTGTTGATAGGTCACTTAATAAAAATTTTCAGTGATTAAATTTAATCAGTTTTAAACCCCAACTTTCTTGTATGATGTTTACCTAGAGTGTGTGCACCATTGTCTCTGTCTTTCATTCTCTTTGTCTCTCCTTTCCTTCCTCCCTTGTTTCCTCCATACCTGCATTTGTCATTCATTCTCAGGACTTCAAATATCAAAAGATGTATGACTCAGCTTCTATAGAAGCAGTCTTAATTATTTAAAAATTTAATTCAAAATTTACTGTCACTAAATTTAGTCTGGATTTTTTAACACTGTCTTCTAAGATGCTTAGAATGTGGCAGGATTTTAGTCTTTGGTCAACTATAGTTCACCATAGCAACTAAACTTTATCTATGTACAGGTATTTCAAGTTTTCTTATGGATTTTTTTTTTACAACAGTTGTAGAGAATCGCACCGTTGAATTAGTCATTCATATGATTGAACTATTGTTACCATACTTCTTCAGATAGCTTTCTTTTACTTTCAAATTCTCTCCTACATTTTCCTTATTTGGTATTGAGAAACATGACCTACAGCATATCTTTAATTTCTATTTTATTTAACTTTAAAGCTACAATAGTAGCTTGACGTTTCTACCTTCCAGTGTGCTCACCTGGTTTTTATGGTTTGAATTGTTCTCACACTCGTGACTGTAAAAATGGAGGAGTTGTGACACACTGAGGGGAGAGTGTGTTTGCACACCTGATTTCCACAGCAGCCAGTGTGCAAAAGGTACAGCCAGAGCATTTTTAAGCAAGTGAATGTGAGGATTCTGTGTGTTGATGAGATCTTTCCATCAAGAAGCAAACATGCAAACCCAAATTAAAAATATGAAACAATAAAATAAGCTGTGGACATTAACAGAGAAATTCATCCAGTGGCCAATATGATCCATTTGATCTTTTGCTGAGTGGTCAAAAATTTTATTCTTCCTTTAAAATAGTTGTCTAAAATCTCAAAATTCCATTAAAGCTGTTCAGCATCAGTAGAAAAAGATTCTACCTCCAGATGAAAGTACTTATTTAAAGAACAGTTTATATATTGTGTTCAACTACTAAAGATGATAAAAAGAATTAATGAAAATATTGAAAGACATGAATTAAGCATTTATCACTAGAAATTAACCACATGTATATGTGTGTATTAAGATATAAAGGTGAGAATTCGTGCTGTTCAATGTGAAATAAAATATTTTACAACTCTTAAAATCACTAATCATGTCTGTTAGAAATATTGCCAGTGTAAGTAACTCTCATCAGTAAACAAAAATTTCATTTAAAAATTTTAAACATTTTATTAGTGGATATTAGTTTTACAATGTATTTTATTTTAATGTGGCTTACATGAGCATAGCAATTTTGATCATACTCATCTCCACTATTACCCTCCCCTTACCCTATTTCCCCTATTACCCTGATACCTCCTTTTCCCCTGTCCCCCTCACTTCCCTTTCCTAGTCTAAAAATAGTAAAGCTCCCATTTTGACCTGTGTTATGTACATTCTTGTGTACATGATTACAAGAGAATGATGATTTTAATAATATTGGCAAGCAAATTTTTTCAATGAATCAAAATTATTTTCTTCCACTGTAAAAATAATCTGCATATTACCTCCATGTCATAGTCTCAGATGTCACTAAAACTATATATTTTAGTTCTATTCACTTATTATTTAGTGATTCAAGAAAATGATTAACGCAGCTTGTTTCTGTGTTAAATTCTGAGAATATAGTGGATGACATAGAGCTTAAACTCTTCTACAGAGATACACAATAAAAAACTTTTGGAAAAAGTTTTAAAACTAATGCACTTAGTCACTAAACATTATCTCCCTCCCCAAGTTCCTGACTTCAGTTTCCTAAATGCTAAAAAGTATGAACCAATGTCAAAATGAGTTGATTTTAAGAACTAGTATCAAATCCGGTACAGAATGAATCTCATTTCTGAGAAATCCAAAAACATTTCTGTCTTTTTCTGAGATGAGAATCTCATTGTTTCATCTTATTTTGCTACTTGAAACTCAACCTTGAGAAAATTTTATCTGTAATCTTAACGTAGGTACACTGGTGAAAGCTCAAGAGATCAATTTCTCAGTGTCTCTTTCCTTGGTGGCGTAGCAGTGTGGAATGTTTAGAGACAATTGTCATCAAGTTTGTGACTGTGAAGGAGAAAGCTCTTGCCACCCAGATGTGAAGCTGGTAAGAGCCAAAGCACCTAAGAACATCTGTCTACCTTATGACCATACAGAGATCTACCAACAATTGTATTGCAGAAATTATGCGCTATTAAAGAACATATCCAAAGTTGGTTTTCACATTGACCTTGGCAAGTTGAGTCAGGTTTGTAGCTGTCATACCCCAAGCACTCCATGCTGCCACTGTGGGTTGACAGAGGGTATACGGTTAAGTACCTCAAAGAGAAAGAACTGTGAACCAGCAGTGATTCACAGAATCACTAGAATGAAGGCAATTATAAGGTATAGTCCAGGAAGGATTCTTGGAACCCAAACTCCCAGGTCATATTTGGGAACTGAAATTTATACTTTATTTTCCTTTCCATTCACAGAAGGATGACCTGAAATGTAAAGCTCTAATCCTTCAGAAATTGTCCTAAGAAGAGGAGAGAGTGTATTAGATTACTTATTAACTGACACTTGGAGTCAGACTTGACAAGTGTCTGCCAGGTTGAAAATTTCTGTACTATTCATAATAGACCCGAAGAACCCATCCTGCCACACACATGATCCAGAATAGTGTTTAATCTCAAAATTTATTTTCCTTATCTTTCAAAGAAGAGGATTGTAACCATGTATTTCTAAAGCCATTTAATCTATGTGTATTCTGTAATTTTGGATTTCAATAATGGTGAGAAAGTTGCAGTAACCATGCAGGAAAAAGATTATTACTGTTCAACCCACCTCCATTTCAGCTTGCTTCTGAGCAAGAGCAGTAATAGCTGTTTTCTTTGCATCTCAGTGTCATCCCAGTTTGCTTCTGGTCATTTAATCATTACCACAAACCTGTGAGATTGCCACTATTCCTACTCTTATTTGATAAAAGAAGAACCTGGAATGCAGAAAGTTAGTAAGTGATAGATCAAGATTTAAACCAAGGTAGTCTGGTTTTAGGCTTTGTGCAAAGCAACTAGTGGGTAATATGGTGTTGTTTGAATGTTAATATGTAGTCTAGAATAAGAAACACACTGTTTTATTTCAATCCATTCATGTTACATTCTTGATAAGCTTGTAGAATATTGTCCTTTGGGATCTTACAACTCTGGAGCTTACTGATGTGGATTTTTTTTCAAGCTGCATCATTTAAATCTCACAGCCTTGTTAGCTTCTCTAAATCATGGTCCGTATTTACTTTTATGAAAAGACAGAAGAATATCTAGCACATGATAATCTTCAGCAAACACTCCCTTCCTCAGCCTTCTTCATGAAGTCATGATATAACCTTGTGACATCTACAATACATTTGTGGGAAAAAATCTGTAGTACTCATGTCATTCTTTAAATCATTACTAAACATAGAATCCTTATAGTTTTTGTGGTTCCTCCTGAATATTGGAAAAAAGCACTCATACCTATTGAAACACATTATGCATTGTAGTTTATTCTAGGTGTTCTTATTGTCATTGCCATTCTCATATTGTAGGTGAAGAAATTGAAATGTGGAGAAGTTAGGGGATTTCCAATGTTATACAGCTTGTAAGTGTTGGATTTGGGATTTAAAACAGTGTCTTTAGAGCCAGAATTAACATCCCCTATCACCTCTAAAGAAGGAAAAAGAGACTAGCAGTGGGTTTTGCTTGTTTCTTTGCATGTCCAATATGGTATTCATTAACCACATGTTACTATTTAAATTGAATTTAAGTTAAAATTCACCTCCTCAGTCATACATGCATATTTCAAGTGCTCAGTGGCCATATGCAGCTATTGGCTACTATACTGGATAGCACAGTACAGAACATTTCCATTGTGGCAGAAAGTTCTGTTGGACACCACTCGACAGTGGTTTGTATCTAGCTACTAAGCTAAGAGATCTTGTGGACAGGATGCTCATTAAAGACTCACACTACCTTCTGTGGCCTAAATGCCTATGCTACATAGCCTGTCACTATCCACAAATAAATTGTCACATGGCTCTGGGTCATATATGTATCCATTATCCATGGGTACTTCAAGGTCCCTCTTGTCACAAGTTCCTTGAAGTGCCCTCAGCCTACACAGATGCACTACAAGGTCTTTTATTTGCATTTTTATTTTCAATTAGCCACAGTTCATCGGCGATATTAACTGTGAGCAGCTGCGTCAATGCAGGCGCCATAAAGATAAAAGACCTCATTTTAACTTGAACTCTGGTAGAGGACCTATTAAACAGCCATAATATTAATTCATAAAAGAATGTAACAACTTTTTATTGGATTATTTCCCTCCCCTTTGGTAAATTAACATTTGCAGACATTCAAACAGATGTCTTAAATACACATCATTATTAGCATGAAAATGTGGTATTTTTATAAATTAAAATCAGATTCTGTACCACTCAGGAGAGATCCTGACTAATAACTCCCTTTTAAACAAGAAACATGGTCTTACCACCAAGCTAAGCAATCTTGCAGCACCCTGAATTTGGGATAAATGTGAAGTGACACTTTTTTTTTTTTTTTTAGCTTAACATTTAGAGAAAAGATTCATTTTAGAGCAGCTCTTACTTGCATTGCCTTTAAAGCTTACTCCTGAGGTAAACTATTTATTGTTCCTTCTCTGAGGAAGAGATTCAATTATTGTCTTATATGTCACTCCTTTGCAAAAAGAATTAACTGAAAAATTAGTTTATTTTTGTTTACTTCATACTTAAAATCTAGTTAGTTAATTAGGACAAGAGAGCTAGACCATAGCATAACCCACCTTTGTGATGCAAGAAATTTAAAGAAAAAAAGCATCCAACTGCTCCTGGACTTTTTGTGAGGAAGAAATCTTAAACTCAGCTGACATGGAGACAATGCAGAAATATTTAACAAAATTTTACCCACTAGCTCAGAACTTACTCTAGTACCTGCGTCTTCAATTTTCTGTTGATATTTCCCAAAATTTTACTTTCTAACCTTCTACTTTCTTTTATGAGCTTGCTTCTGCATATGCTTAATACCTTGCATCTTACCACATAGTATGAACAAACGAGAAAAGAATGCCAGAAGAAAATTCAGAAATTCAATTCTACCATTTACTAGGGTATAACAACTAAGCAGATCCCATATGCCACATAGAAATTCAGTTTATTTCTGTATGGAATGAGAGAGCTTACTTCACTCCCCTGCCTACCTGATAGGTGTTGTTTTTAGAACCATATACAATAATGAATTAGGGACCAACTTTAATCGTATCAAAGTAGATGATCATTAGGATAGTAAAAATAAATTTCTGTGGCCCTTAAACTTTGGCAAGTTATTTCCCAACCCTGCTTGACTGACAAGGAAATATGAATCTACTTCTCCTCTGTAGTCTGGACTTTCTTCTTATCCTTAAAATCCTTAAAAAATAAACTCTTTATTCTCTACTAATTCTCTGATGAGCATCAGACCAAGAGCAAACATCCAGGCTGGTCCCTCTTACTCCATGTTTTGCTATTTATAGAGCTAAGTCTTTTTATTTTCCCTCTCTCATCTCCCTACTGGTTACAAGCACTGCAATTCAACTGGAAGATCATCTGGGTCCTTCTGTAGAGGAACCCGAATTTTACAATGGTAGACATCTAGAGGACGGATAGTTCTTTTGACATATTTTAAGAGACAAGGAGTTGGATTTAAAGCCATTTCACTTCCAAAACAGAAGCACAAATAATTGTTTTTTTAACCTAAAGATAAATCTAGCATATTATTCATTCAAGGTGGGTATTGCCTTTTTCTGACCTCAAGGTGACTAATTCATTTTCCCTGGGTACCTCACAATGCTATTGCTATAAATGCTGTTGAATAATCTAATTCTGAGAAGGCACTTTAAAAATATCCATTGCTTTCCTGACTTCTCTTTCCAATTATGTCACTAGCTTTGTAATTCCCTACGTTCTGTTTTTCCATTGAAACGCTTGCTTTTGTTATATAACATTCTAATATGGGAAAAAGAAACCACGTGTTAAAGCAGACTTTTCCAAGTTTATCATAATCCTGTTAAATTCCAAGAAGCAATAAGAAGATGTGTTTGAAAACACATTTGAATTGCTTTTATTTTTATTTCCCCTCACAGAATGCATGCCAGGCCCATCTGGACTAACTACTCTCTGTAGGGCCAGTGCGCCCACAGAGCTCGCCGCAGCCCTCTCCACGGATAGGTCCAACCTGTGAGGAAAATGGTTCAGACTATCCTCAGTAACCGAAGGCCGGCAGCTTTTGGTTGGTGAATAGAATTTCGTTGAAGTTCACCCACAGTCTATCATCATAACTTTGGTAGGAAAAAAAAATGTACTTACTCGGTGTCTTCAGTTCGGCCTCTCCTGTTACGAGGTGAAAAACAAGACGTCTCCACTTTATCACCTCCATGCATACGTCCCATTCTGTAGCCTTACCCTCCCAACTTCCTTTTGCTGAAGAGCATACCCAAGAATAAGAGAATGTTTTTTCAGGATCTGAACCAATGTAACACTTGGACTAATAAAATAGCTATATATACTATATGCACAGGAGGTATTTAAATTTGGAAGGAAGAACTGCTTTTCAGTTCAGGTTGGACTGCACTGACGTATTCACACTTATTCACTGAAAACCTCCGTGGCCATTAAGTAGCTGGGTCCTCTTTAGAAACGTCTAGCATTTCATCTATTTATTCTTGGGATTCTGCTTTGTAGCTAACTATGTATTGTGTTTCAAACATGACTTTTTGTGTAGGAGACTATTAAGACTTTAGCCACATAAAGATAGAGTAAAAGTATGACATGCATATTGTCAGTGAATCACCAAAATGTTTTTGTAATGTTTTCTATTACTGACCACAAAATAGGAAAAAACATGAGTAGGAGTGATTGAGGCCAGTGCTTAACCTACCTTGGAGGACACAAGTTTCCCGTAAGTTAAGACCGAACTGAAATCAAGCTTTTGATTCACATTTGTAATCATGACCCAAATTTCTCATCATTTAAGACTGCTCTATAACTATTTGTAAACATAGATTGGCCCTGTGATAGAATCAAGAAAGACACAACAGTGAATAAAATTTTACGTTTACTCTCCAAAAGTTTTTAGAAGCATTTGCATTTTCAGCTGGATAATTCACATTAGCAAACATAGTTTAGAGATCACTGAAATTTTGTTATTAGATTTATTTATACAAAATGACTAGAGTAACTTTTTTAGATAAAACTATTTTAGGATAAAATTAATGTAAAGGTTTTTGAAAAATACTGGTTATCAGTCCTAGAGTTGTTCATCTTTATTTAAACTTTATCTTCCTATAGCTCAATACTTTTAACAGAGTTATACCACACTTATTAAAGGATGTCATTGCAAATGGAATGCTATTAAATGATATAAAGACAAAGAGCTTGATGATATCATTTCTTTAGATAGTTAGTTGAATCCTAAAAGAAATGTAATCAATTTATTTTTTTATGTTCTTCCGGTTTGGAATTAAGGTTTCATATTTACATGTATTTTAACTATATCAGTAATTAATGTGCTATTAACTTAAATCAGCTGAAAAGTTATGCTTTATCATGAATGCTTGCTCATTCCCTTGCATCTCTCCACCATAACTACCTAACCTGTAGAGACTAGAGTCAGAGCAGTAGTCTCTCTTGGGTTGACATCCCATTGGAACTCTTTTTATTTCAAGACATGTTAAAAGTCAGTGACTCTTGATTTGGGAATTTCTCTTGTCTGACTTCATTTTGTTTTGTTTTGTTGCTTACACATTGCCTATTTCTTTGTAAACGAGAAGCCAAAATTTTAAGCACAGTTCTTTTTTTTTTTTCTTTTTCTTTTTGTGGTGCCAGGGATTGAACTCACAACTTCACGCCTGCTGGGGCAGGCGCTTAAGCCACTGAGCCAAACTCCCAGCCCTGGTTTTTTGAGGCAGGGTCGCACTATGTAGCTCAGGCTGGCCTTGCACTCGCGTTGTAGCCCAAGCTGGCCTCAAACTCACAATGCTCCTCCTACCTCAGCCTCCTGAGTGCTGGGATTAAAGGCGTGCGCCACCACGCCCAGCGTTAAGCACAGTTCTTAGCAAATACCAGATCTTTTATGCATTATGTTCTTTTATCCCCCTTCCTCTCCCAACTGCCAAAATAATAATGATGATGACAACAACAATAATAATAATGAGGAAGGGGAGGTGGCAGTAAAGTCATTGTATCAACCTTCATTTGTACTACTACATGATTGCAGACAAACTGAGTTTCACTTTCTTCCTTATCTAGTCAGCAATAAATTATACAAGTTACCATTCCTCCTTTTCTTTACAAAATTTTATAAGTTGTCTCTGTCATATTAAAATGAATACAGAAAAGTGTTTAAAATATAAAACAATTCCATTGTCCTTTGTTTGCTTTGAAAAATCTACCTTGGTTATATATTAGTCAGCTTTTCTTTACTATAGTAAGTACTAGGGTAATCAACTTACGAAGAAAAAAGGTATATCTTAGTTTACAGTTTTAACTGTTCCAGTCCATGACCTATTGGATATGCATTACTTTTCAACTTCTAGTTGGTGGCAGGCAGTAGTACAATATGGTAGGAGGACATAGCAGAGCTTGTTTTACTTATGGCAAGAATATGAAGGAGTGGGAGAAAGAGGACCTAGGGTTCCACTAATCTCTCATGGGCATGTCCCCAGTGACCTATAAATCTCCCATTAGGCCCCACTTCTTAAAGGTCCCAGTACCTCTCAATGGTACCTCCCAATGCTGAGGACCAAGCCTTTACATGGGCCTTTGAGGGACATTTACGATCCTAGCTACAGCAGAGTCATACCTTATAAAAGTTAATGAACAACACGGGATCATTTCATCTAAATCTATTCCAGTTTTTCTGCTTGAAGACTGTAGGTGATTCTGAAAATCATTTAGAGCAACATTTCACAAATGGACCAACATACATAATAAATGTTAATCTCTAAAAATTTAAAAGCCAAAATTCTAACATATCAATTTCCTTACAGAATCATGTAGCAGAAACTAAATTTTTGATTTTTAATAACTGGCATAGCAATAAAAATGTTTCAGATTAAGAAAGCATTATACAAAACATCAACTAAAAATAAGCAAAACATGATCAGTATTGCATAAGAATTTGTGAGAGGTTTATAAATGTGAACAGATTTTCAGGTAGAGTGATATGTGATTTAGCTACCAAGAAAAAATGTGGGCAAAACTGCAAAGAACCTTGCTGCTATTTAAAATGAAATATAACTTAATAAGTATGTCCTCTTCAAGCTCAAGTTCAACGCAAATTTGGAATCCTTGTCACTGGGTCAGAATATTTTATATGTTACTCTTCTTGCTTTTCTTCCCTGTTTTAATTTGTCCTTTGAATTTAGAAATGCTGATCCTTAAAGAAAATCCACCCTCTCATACTATTTAACTTCTTTACAAAAGTTCCTGTGATGTGATGTTTCAGGCTCTTTCATTTGAAATACAAGATCAGAGCAGGGATTATTATGTTTTTTCTGCAATAATACAGCTCAAGTTTAAAGAAGAATGAACAGATGTATGAAAGTGTGTTGGCTAATTTGAAGTCTCAATCCAACATGCCTGGGATTTCAGTGTAACACCTAACTTTCCTCTACTCTTTCTAATTTCTACATTCATTTATTGAGTTTTCCAGATGAGACACCTATTTGACACAGGTTAAATTATTTTCCGAGAAGTTGGAAATCATTCCAAGAGTTAGTGGCAAGAATGGCATTTCCTTTGTTACAAGTAGCAAAGAGGCTTTGGCCTCTCCTGAGCCTTTTTCACCCTGCTTTCTTCAAGACTCAGTAATACAGATGTAGCAAGAATTTAAAAGAGCATTTTGATGAAGTGAACAAATAATAGCAACTGTCTACACTCTAAGAGTTATGTATACAATTCAGTTGAAACAACTTTTCATGGTTCTGTAACAGAAAAAAAATCAAAGTAACTGAACTTCTAAAATAGGTTTCAAAAGTGATTTCAAATGTTCTTCCTTTTTAGCTCATTGTGTAGAAACTATGTTTTATTTTTGCTGTTTATATTTTACTGTTTCTAAATTTAAAAAACTCAAATACAAATCATATATACATATTTTAAAGTAGAATATATTTTTCTTATATTCTTTCAAATATTGATATAGTCTTTCATTTCTGAATCTTACCTCAGAATTACATGATTTAATCATTCCTCGTTTTATTATTTACGTACAAATAGCTCAAATTTTGAAGAACATTAACTTAAATGACAGGTTTGTATTTTAAGTATTTTTCTTCCACTGGATGTCTTTAAATACATAGAACAACTTTTTAATAACTAAAAGAATATATGAAAATTAATAAAATATAATTTTATGGTTCAGAGTTCATGAGAAAAATTCAACAACAGTTCCACAGACAAAAAGATGCATGTGAATCATTGGCTATGAAGCGCTTCAGTGTTGACAATATTGCTCTCTTGAAATGTAGACCATTCACTTATGAATAAAATTTCATATGTGAGAGTTAGATGAATTTGAGAAAGTATTTGAAGAATAATGAAACATGATTGATTAGAGAGTATCATGGTTAATCAGTCACAGTTCAAATTGCTTATTGACTAAACAACGCTTTACTTAGTGTCACTTTTTAAACCATTGTTAAGGAAGTAATTTTCTGCATGGTAAAGCTATGCTGAATTTAGCAAAACATTTAAAAAAAACCTTTACTGAATGCTTACTACACTAGATACTGGTTTAGGTAAGAAAAAAGTAGGAGCAGACATGATGACAATGTTCCCCTCAGAAACTTACAGTCAGGAAAGAATACCAGTCAGCCTCTGTAATACTGTTAGATATCCTCAACTGTGCAATGAGTTTCAAAGCTTATCTATCACTTCCTAAGTGTATTTTGGACAAATTTAATTCTCTTACATCAGTACATACTGTGATAAGCCAAATGCATTCTAACTAACCTTAAATCTGCATAGTATGTTTTATTCTTAATGCTATAAGGGGAGTTGAGATATCTTTTCATAAACTCATGAGCCTCATTTAACATTTATAGAAAACTAAATTATTCTTTGCAATGTAGAAAGGAAGTCCACTTTCCAAGTTCTGATGGGGTTTCACATAATGGAAATAAGAGAAAAACATGTGAACATTATTTTTTTCCCATTCTGACAATTGTTTCATTCTCTTCAGCATCCATTACTACCTCCTTTTTTTGGTGAAACTGTTTCCCAGATATAGAGATGGGTTTTTAAACATTTTTAAGAATCTGGTTCTATTATAAGGAAAATAATTCTCACTGACACTGAAAAATGTATTGCTTCTAATGAGATACCAAAACATGATCCAAGTTCTTTTTAAATTGTGACAAAAAAATAGAATGAATTTTAAAATAGCAACAATTTTAACTGTGCAGTTCACTGATAAGAGTCCATTTACCTTGCTTTGCAGTGATTACCAAGATTGTTTTGTAATTAAGGAAGAACTCCGTTACAATAACTGAATAACATACAGAAGCCTCAGGATAACATACAGATAACTCAGAAGTTATTGGTCTATTGGAACAATTTAAAGCATGTATTCCTTACGTGTCTGAAATTTTGCATATTCTTTGAAACATTTGAGTAAATGAAAATATGCTGTATATAATTTTTGTCTTATTTGCTAGCCATTTTTGCAACCACAATGTACTTCAGATGTAAGCTCTCACTGGGGATCCTGTAGCTGGGTAACTTTGCTGAGCATACAATGTTTCACTGAACTTGTCACTTTATCTGTCTTTGGACATGCAGAAGATTCAGAAAACAACAATAAACTCACTGTGGTGTTTTAAACTAACTGAACTTGTAATTCCATTTGGAACAGCCCTCATGGATTTCCCAGACTTTTACCCTTTTCCTGAATATCTATCTGATCCCTGGTTCGTGGACTCCATTATAGCCTAAGGCATTCACAGCTTCAAGACTGTCAGGGGCTTCCAAAGCCTTGAGACCCTGAACAATGTTCTCAATTGAGCATTTGAAAAAATTGCAAATGAGTAGCATTTAGTGAAGTGGGAAAGGGAAAGAAGTTAGGTATATTGAGTCAAATAACAGTGCCAAAAACTAGGACATTCTGGTTTGAACAGAGCTAAGTAATATGACTTACTGCAATACTTGTTAGGAACTCTAGTGTGTTATTGTGATTTTTGATTTTCGAGTTTTGACTAAAAAGCCAGCATATATAATGAATTTCAAATAGTTCAAATAGGAACCTTTTTTTTTCTTTTTAGGAATATTGTGAAAAACTAGTGTCCCAAGGAAAATCTTTTGATAAAAAGTGAAGATAAATGTTAAATGAGATCTCAGAAACATTTTTTTCTGGATACCCTAATTGTACATTTTTATGGTGCTTAGAGCAATTACCTGAGACAATTTTAAGCAAGACCCATATAGTTTCTCAAGGGTCTCCTATGAGCCAGTAAGTATATCCAACATAGAACTTTGGAAATACAAATCAACAGGCTGATGAAAGTCTTTAAATTTTCTGCTTCTCTTATTTGTCTAATTAATATATAGACTGGAATAAAGCTATTTTTAGATAGTAAAAATAATTAGAAAAATGTGAAGTAAATTATGTTGTGTTTAAATGGAAACTTACAAAATTATACATAAATAGGTGACAGAAAAAGGTGTTAAAAATAAAATATCAAAATTTTCTAACACCCAGGCATCCTGTAGTAGCTTTACATACCATATTTTGAATAACCTGTGGGGATTATTTAAATGTATTAAAAATTCTAAAGAAAGAATGCTTAAAATCTTAATAGAATATATTTAATTACTTTTGAGAATCACTGAATGATCACATAAATTATTGTCATGTCATGTTTGAAATGTTTGGATTTTAATTATGCTAGAGTTATTATGATCTATTTAATATTGGTGAATGCACTTTTTGCTACTTGCTCAATAGAATAAATAGCATGAATTATCCCAAAGCCCACACGCATACACACACACACACACACACACACACACACACACACCTCACAGACTGGATAATTTATGCTGCTGTTAGTGATACCTTTACGGGAGATATAATTCGATGATGCATTTCTTTATAACATTTTTGGCATGTATTGTTCAAATTTGATATTTTGTATTTTTAGAAGACTTTTGCCAATATATCTTAACAATATTTTATTTGGCTCAATAATCATTTTGTCATAAATGATAAATACAATTCCCAGACTTAAGTCACATAAACGTGAAAGTTCATTTTATAAATGCCAAAGAAACCTCTAAGAATCATTACTTGTTAATACCCTATTTGGTGCCTTAAGGAAAATTTGCATCAAGATTTTCTCTTTTTTTTTTTTCCCAATACTGTAAGGGCACTTAGGATGTGACTTTTGGAAAGTGTTAACAAATCGATTCATTAGAAATGTGCCTAACCATGTATGCTGCCTTCTATTTTCTTTGCTCAACAAGGATGCACTCAAGAAAATATTAAGCTGATAAGAACAGATACTGCACTTAATTTTAACCAAAAGACCAATAAATGATAAGGAAATATTGAATAATTAAGTAGAAATGCATGGTCCAGATATATGGGTGCTTTTAAAGCAGTGGTTCGCAAACTTCATCAGGAAACAGAGCATCTAAAAATTATGGAACTCCTGATGGAAAATGAATTCTTAGCATATTTAATAATACATGAACTGGAATCATTGCTGAGAGAAATTATAAGTTTTCTATGTGAGTATAGTATAAAATCCTTAACATGAATATAAACGATCAAACAATTGAATAATTCTTCAGTTAGGAAGACACTGTTCTGAGAAATCATCGATATATTTTATGATACTTGCACATTCATTTTACCAGACTCCACAATTATTTGGAATCACATTTTTACAGAAGTTTTATTGGTGAAAATATTAAATAACTAAACAAAATCAAATATAAAGTTGGAGAAAGATTGACCAAATTGAACTAAGCAATGGAATATTTTCCCCAAGTTTTCAGTCTATTCTTACATAGTTTGAAGACTATTACTTCAAAAACTGTATTGCAGTTTGTTGATAGAAAGATAAATATAATAATTCATGGCATTTCAACATACACATGCATAGTTCCTAAAATAAAGAACCTGAAGATTTATTCAATGATACACATTTTAACAAATGTAAGTATTTTGACAATAGTGCTTATTTCTCTAAATAAGCCTATAATGTTTTCTTCATTGAAATGTATTTGTTAGGGAGTCACAAACATAACTAAAGTACTACTTTGGGGGTAAATTGTTTAAACTTGGGAAATAAAAAAGCTTCTGTTTAAAAAAAAAGGAAGTTAAATAGCTGTGGGTAATTTTTAGATCCCCATCAATTTATTTAACAATATCAATTCACCAGCTGACATGGCAATTTTTTCTATTTTTATTGCTTAAATGTGTTGTGACAAATCTTTTTGAAAGGTTTCTCTTCCCCCTTCATCTAATTTATGGGTAATTTTCTCTTGAATGCTTTATACTGATTTCTCTTTTTCTTCTTTTTCTTTGAGAATATAAGGATACTTTATCTTTTTTTTCAATATCTTTAGTGTTGACTTGTTTTTATTTTTCATTACTACATGCTTGCAATATATAATAATTACATTGATTGTGGGGAGGAGTTGGTACTTGTACATATCAAATCTTTTTTCTAATTCTTTTTTCATCCCCTTTCTCTCTGCCCCCAGTCTATTACTTGGTCCCCTTTCCTTTTGCAGGAGGTCTACCCACTTGTTCCTATTAACTACCTTTTATTTTCCTCTTTAATTTATTTATACTCTGCATTTCTCATATAAGAGAAACTATGATATTTGTGTGTCTTATTTGACTTAGCATATTTTTAATTCATAGTGTTCATACAAAATTGAAATTATTTGTTAGTATAACTGAACTGTTACATTTTGTTAATATCATTGTCCCTTTTAATCATTATTTAATGAAGCAAAATGCAGTGAATCAGCTGGCTTGGGTGTATAAGCAAAATTGTTTTTACAGGTATTTTTTCACAAACCAATTGTGCATGTTTATCCTGAAGTGAAAATAATTATATAATTGACCAATTCCATTTCTCACATTTTTAGTACATACCAGACACCATTATAATCACCTATTAAACACTGTCATTTAATCTTCACAATAACTACTTTCTAGATATGAGTAGGTATCTGATTTTTCTTTTTACAGCTGAGAAAGTTGAGACTTAAAGGATTCTAATGACTTGCTGGGATCGAATGGCTCCTAAGTGGAGAAAAGCTCAAGCTAACTGATTCTAAGGCTGAGATCTTGATAATAATATGCAAATGTAATCCTAAATACTACCACATTTGCTAAAAATGTATAGCTGAATATCTGAGGAACTATAAAATTTTGCTGAATTCAAATTGCAGTGCACTATGCTCTCAAAACCCATCAGCAACCATGGATGGTCACATTTTCAAACACTTTATTTAGTCTTGATACATTTAAAATGTGTGTATGCTTTTGGGTTTTTTGTTTTGCTTTTGACACACATATAAGTAGTTAGTAAATGAATAATATCTTTGAGTGACCTGAATCTTAGATCAAAACAGACAGAAATTTCACCCATACCCTGTTCTCTACCAACCCCCAACCAAATTCTTCAAAATTAGAATGGGAAAAAAAAAATGTCTGGGACAATCTGACTACAGTGTTGCATGTTTTGCTTCTTAGCTTAGATGAATTTTGCCCCTACTTATGCATCCAGTTAATTTTAGATATATATCGCAGGCATTTTTGTTTTGAGAAGAAAACCCATCGAATTTTTTCATATTTTGAGGAATATAATACTGTACTTTTCAGTATTCATAGAAATAGAATGCATATTCCTCACTTAAGAACTAATGATGACTCTGTAGCAAAAAATCCATCTTCTTTCCCATGATCTTCCCATCTTCATTTCTGCATTCATTCCACTATGTAAACCCCAGCACAGGAGAACTTGCTCTGGCCCTGAACTCGACACACCTCCGTGCCATCCTCTGCTAGAAAAAGAAAAAAACTATTCTTTGTGTGGTCAGGTTATTCATCCTTATTCAACCATTCAAAGTCTTACCTTCCTCTAAACCCTTTACCTAAAAGGATAAAGAAACTTTTGTTTAGGCATTTTCTAGTACAGAAGCTAACATGTAATGGGAGAGAAACAAATGATTTATGGAATTGTCAGCTGCCTTTAAAATGAATTACAGACTGATCTACCTGTCAGGAGGCCTCTTCTCTCTTAGAAAATTTAGAGCTCCTTGTTTAAATTTCAAACACCTACTCCCCTTGTGGCTATAATTGGTTTGGACTAGCCATAGCCAAATGAACATATGTGGACAGTGGATGCCAAATAATGCAATTTTATTGAAATATGCATGTGGCTTTTCTGTTGGCGGGAGAGTATATTGCTATCCCACCATATATATTTAGTTCAAAAATGCAGCATAAGGAAAAAACCAGATCCCATCTGCCAGGCAAAATAGCTATAAAGTAGAAAAATCAGTTTTCTAATGAATCCATCGAGAGTAACCGAGTTATTTTTTAATGTAAGGGTAGATAAACTCTTGAGCAGAGTTGCATAGCCATGTAGTATTCTTTTAATTTATAGCTAAACCAAATCCAAATCCTGGTTTTAGCTAAATTAGAGTGTTCCCAGAAGAGAGAATGATTAGACAGTACAAGTAGGCTTATGCTGACCTTTTTCTGAGAGCTGGCTCACAGTGTAAAGGGACTAGAATTCCATTCTCAAGACAAGTAAACATTTCTTATTTCATGAGACTCACCGAACAACTTGGCTGGATTTTTATGTTTTCTTTAGCGCGTGTTCACAATAACAAGAGGGTTGCTTTTCCATATTCCAGTCTGAAGGAGTGTAGAATAAGGCCTAGCACCTGCTATTTCTTCTTTGCGAGCCAGCATCTTCTGGCTCAACTCTAGAACTCCCATTTTGTTGAACATTTTTTCCTTATAATTCAGGAAAGATCCTTCATACTGAGGGAAATGAATTATAATATGTATCATGTAAAGACCAAGAACTTGTAAACAAGTATTTAGGACTTGTTTTTAAGATTCATTTCTCTCCTTGAAAACCATAAACTGCACAGTATCCTCCTGCACAGCAGGAGGGTTGCAGAAATATGACTTTCCACCTCACCTTTGAATTGAATTATCTTGGCCATTAGTTTGATCCACCTAATTCAGGAAAGGGAATAGCTTTTGTTTGATCTACCAAGTAGGTTAATGTAGGCATTTTCATATTATTATTATTAAGATATTCAAGCTATTTGGATAATTATACATAAATTATTTGAAGGCATCTTAAAAACCTATTGACATTCTTTCCTTAGTCTTGAAGTCAGAAATTTCAGTTTGTATCCTACTTCTACCTCTATGCAGCTGTGTACTTTAAACAAAAAAATTTAAGCTTTTGAACTTCATTGTACTTATCTGGACAGGGAGAAGCAAGCTTCTTCACTCATAATTATCAGCTAGTTTAAATGAAGAAAAGAGTGTGGCACCTGGAATTTATGGAAGCTTAATAAATACAAGCAGCATAGGGCTTATAGAATGTAAGTTTTATCCATGAGTAATAACGCCATTAATAATGATAACAATGGCACACAGACTTTTTCATTCATACTCTCAGGCTCAGAACCCAGAAATATGATAATTTGGCATGCTGCACATTTTAAGCTGAATTACACTGGTAAAACTGCAGAAACATGAATGTCACTCTCTGACCTTCTCTTCCCTCCCCCTGAGGACCTCCTGTGACAGGTGCCCTGCCCTATACCTGGACAGAAGAAATGCCTGTCAGAGTCACAGAAGAATCAGAATGGACCTGTCCTCCTAAATTCCTCTAATTTATTACCATTAGATGATGCCCTTTTTTTCCCTCTTAATTGTATTCTTTCTTTTTACAACTGTCCATAAAAACAGTTCTGCTGGGCCTCTGAATCTTCATTTGGGAAGGTTTCTATACCCTGTACAACTTTAGGTAAATAAATTTATTATATTTTTCTCTTGTATATATTTGGTTTAGCGGGCTCACCCAGGACCCTTGATGGGTGAGGGAAAGATTATACCTTCTCTACCCATCATTACTGAGTGCAGAAAAGTAGTCTGAGAATTGCATGTGTGTCATATTCTCAATGCCTTGGCAGCTGTTGAGTCAATTACTCTCATTACAGTTTTCCTTTGCAGAAAATCTTTTACTGATATTGTATGTACAGGCTAGTATTTTCCAAATCATGAATCAGAACACAGGAAAAGATGATGGAAAGTTTAACATGATATATTTGAAGTTAAAGGCCCTTTAAGAAAATTTAGCATTAAGAGTTAGAATTATTCCTTCTATGATATGTCTTTACATCAAGGGAGCAAGTTTTTAAAAATTCACACCTTTTAATATTATCAAAGAAATAGACTGAAATAGCTGAATCATCCCTGTAGTACTTAAACTTTTGGGTAGAAGAGATTTGCTGATATCTAAATTGTCTTAAATTCTTAATCTTTATTTTAATTTCTTTTTATTAGAAGATGAATGGTTACTCGTGTTGATAAAAAAAGTTTCTAATACTATTTGGATGGTTACTAAAAAAACAGTGTTATAAGAATATTTGCTTCTTAGTGATCGGAAAAGTGTCATACGCATTATCACACATGAAGAGCTAGGAGACTGGAATGTTCAGGAATGTCAGTCACACAATGTCTTTGACCAATTTCAATAAGATAGTGTGAAAGCTACAGGAACCCTGACCTACTGCTTAAAATCCATAGTAACTTAATAGAGTAAATTAGACAATCACCGTTTTGTATCATTTCTGATTCTAATTAATTCAAAGGCTTTATTTGGAGCAATTTGCTGCTCTTTTAGCTTTGGTCCCCAAGCCAATTTGCCTCAGTGTCCAAGTCACCATTTTCTGTCAGTGAAGGAGGGAGGTGGGAACCAGGTGGGGAGAAAGGAGAAAGAAAGAAAAACCCCATGACCCATAACTTCTAGGGTACAGGGCAGCTGTGTTTAATGTGTAAAATAATAGAATCCAAGGGTTGAAAAAAATCTTAAAGGCCCACAGTCTGATCGCTCATTCATTGAAACAATCATTTGTATAGCCTGATACCCACACAAACTTATCTTGAATACTTTCAGTGATTCTGAAACATCAGTCTGTTCTGTGCTTGCTAGAAATGTCTTTTTTAAATCAAAACATGGGATGTCTTCATAGTGCCTCCAGTGTGGAAATTAAGTCTTGATTCTCTTTTTGGCAATCAATCAAATGTTTCCAAGTTTCATTACTCTTTTTTCACTTCAAGTGAAAAATTAATAGTGCTTTACCCACTCCTGATGGTATTGCAACCCTCATCTGAGTCACAAGGTAACTGTGTTTCTTGTAGTTACCAAAGCTATTAACTGTGGTTTAAAATATATTATCATATAAGACCTACTGACGTTTTTCTAATTATGTAAGACATATATGTTTATCGTAATGATTCATCTGTAATCCTACCTCTCAGAGAACTGCTATTTACATTTTCATGTGCTTCCTTCCATTTGTATATGTTGTATACCTTTTTAATTTTAATTTTAATAGTATTGTTATTATTATTTGGATTTTTTGGAATTTGAACTCAGGACTTCACGCTTGTTGTACACCATTTTTAAAAAAATGGAGTATCTAAATAATGTTGTGCTCTATTTTGTTTTTGATGTTATGGCTTGAATAATTTCCTAGGTCTCTTTTAGAAGACATTTTCAGCTGTTCATCCTACATCTAATATTGTATACTTATTCAGGAAAATATCCTCCTGACCCCTTCACCCTAAGTACTACAGAGAATTCTTTTGAAGTACTTAGTCAACATTAAGAAGATGACTTCAAAGACTTGAAGCACTTGCCAGGTAATCATTGATAACAAAACACTTTAGGGAAAGCGATGATTTTTATTTAGAAAGTTAGCTTAAACTGAGAACACTTCTGTCTTGTTGACTAAGTCTTCCTTCTTGAAAAGACACTTCTCTCAAGCAGATAAAGAAATTTACACTCTCTATTCACCTGACATTTAATCTTTGTAGTCTCATGATGGCAAAATGAGTGCCATTAGCAAAAGGAGACTCTCCTGATGACAGAGGTGGATCTCCAGTGAAAGGAGCCCCGTGACAGTGAGGCCGCGCACAGCTTTGTAACCATGGTTACTTCAAGTCTGAGATTATAAATGTGTTGTTTCCATTATGAAAGA
>RJWM01005093.1:0-95119 GCA_004363535.1 Dasyprocta punctata | reverse complement strand
TTTTTTGGCACCAGGGATTGAACTCAACCTTGCGCCTGCCAGGCAGGCGCTTAAGCCACTGAGCCAAACTCCCGGCCCTAGTTTTTTGAGGCAGGGTCACACTGTGTAGCTCAGGCCGGCCTTGTGCTCGAGTTATAGCCCAAGCTGGCCTCAAACTCACAACACTCCGCCTACCTCAGCCTCCCAAGTGCTGGGATTAAAGGCATGCGCCACCATGCCCAGCTCTTGGTACATTTTAAATATACATAATGATAGCATTCCTCATAGAGAATTTGTTCCTGTACATGATAATCTTGCTACTTCTTTTTTTTTTTTTTTTTTTTTTTTTGAGACAGTCTTGCTTTGTGGTACAGGCTGGCCTTGAACTCACTGTGATCCTTCTGCCTCAGCCTCCCAATTGCTGGGGTTACAGGTGTGGGCCATCATGCCTGGCACCCTTTTTATTTTGAAACAAAGTCTTGTTGCCTGAATTGTCCTTGAACTTGGGAGCTTCTTGCCTTAGTCTCTCAAGTTGCCAAGATCACAGGCATGTGCCACCAGGACCTTGTTTTTATCTGAGTCATCGAAAGCCTAGACTGGAACAGCCGTGCACCCTGCTCTGAGCAGAGCTGGGTTCTCCATGGCCCAGCGAGGCTAGCAGTGGTCCTGCCACCCTGCTCCTTCCCCACCTCTTTCCCACACGTGACCCTGAAGGGCACATGGGCAAGGGTCAAGATCTGGCCCTGAGGCCTGGTCTGTGGATGAAGAACGGCACGCTCTGTTCTCTGCTGCTGAGGGAGGCCTTGGAACAGGGAGTGGCCTGACCCTCCTGACACCGGAGGCAGGCTGCTCAGGCCAGGAGCTGCTTAGAGAGAGGCCTTGCCTTGGCTTGGACAGCTTGTGGTTGCCAGAGTAGTTCCTTGAGAATGTGTCCATGTTTGTTGTATCCTTTCTGTCTCCATCTCTTTGGGTGTTTTTGTTCTTATATCCATGGACCACTGGGAGAGGTTGTCTGGAAAGGAAATGTTTTTGTTTTCAGCTTTTCTGCTTTTGTCTGTCCCCCCCCCTTTTTTGTTTTGGTACCCAGGATCAAACTCACAACCTCGCACTTGCCAGGCAGGCACTTCCGCCACTGAGCTAAATCCCTGACCCTGTCGAGCCTCTTTTGTGGGCCTGGACAGTGTTCTAAGCACCCCAAACCAGATATACAAGGGGACTCTTGAGTTCCCAAGTAAGAACCACTTGTTTTTGCTGCATTGGGGGTAGGGTTGCCAAAGAACCAGTTCTCTGAACCCCATGGCTGGAATCTCACCTGAGGTTGTACCACTTGTCTGTTATGGAAATGATAGCCCCATGACGGCTGTGCTGGGGAGCCTCGCACCCCTTTACTGTTGGAACCAGTCTCCCCCACCACCCGTCATGCCTTTGTGATAGTGTGGTAGTGGAGTGGTGAATTTTAGTCCAGGAATGCCCTCAGCAGCCAGCTATATCCCCAGATGTCTGGACCCTCTGTGTACACACACATGATGTCTGGAGCAGGCAGCTATACTTCCACGATGTCTGCACCTGGGATTTACAGTGCTGTGATTACTGTACCAAGGCAGCTACAGGGGATTAAGCCTCTGTGATAATTGTACTGGGGAGTTCCATCCCATGGTGACTGGTATGCATTTGTGCTTTGTAATATCTGTGTTGTTTAACTTCACCCCATTATGTCTGCACCAGAGAGATTTGCTCCCACCCCCACGATGCTAGTCCTGGAGGGTATGGCCCACTGGTGTCTGCAGTGCGGGTTCTTACCTGGAATGCTTGAGCCTGGGAGTTAACCTCTGTGATTTTTATATTATTGCACCTCATGATGCTTGTCTCAAGCACTCTCCACCTGTTCTTTGGTGTGATGCATCAGTGAGTTGTCAACTTGTGGCATCTGTGCTGCAGCTCCAGGGTGGTCACATCAGGGAACCATGCTTCCATGATCAGGCAGTGACCACCTGATGACTCTGGGAAGTTGGATCCTGCTGTTGGCTACATCGTATCCCACGGTGCTGTGATGACCAAGCCCAGACAGAGCCTCAGTGATGCTGCAACCCCGCCCCAACATGACCATGCAGGGAATGAATCATTGTGGTCTCAGCCACCCAAGTTCTGTGATCACTAAGCAGAACCATTGGCTTGGAGAAAATGGGGCTGGATGCCTACATGCACTTTCAACTTTGTTGCTTTTGCTGCTCAGCTCCTCTGTTAAAGGTTTGGTGAGATCCTGAGATAGTGCACATCTCCATCTACACTCACTTTCCCTTTGTGTTGTGTTTAGCTCCTACCTCACTCCTTGTCCCACCTGTTATGTCCAGCACCTTAGTTCATCTCCTGCCCTCTGACCCTATGACTTCAGACTGTCCCGGTTGAGATTTCATGTTCCAGAAAAGACCAGAACCATCTTTGATCCCTGTCCCTCTTGTTCACCTGCCCTGTCACCTTGCAAGTTCTCTTACCATTGTTGGTCATCAGGCACCTGGGCCTGACCATGACTCCCTCACCATAGTACCACTGGAGGGCCCCAAGGCATGTTCAATGTCACTCACTGTCTCATCATGCCCTGTCGATATTTCAGAGCATTAGTGAGGGACTGACTGTGTTCCAGCACCCTGTGCAGAGCAAGGTGTAAGCAGAGTCATTGGGCACTGCTGCAATTTGGTTGGCGTCCCCAGGCAAAGGGAGGGAGCCTCTCCATTGCTCAGCACAGAGGTTGAGTGGTAGTTGTGTGTCTTGAGTGTGCAGCCTGCCTTCAAGAGACACTGCGAGTAGGTGCCTGCAAAGTGGGGCGGGTGCACAGGTGTAAATTCTGCAACCTGTGGCCTGGAGGCTTTCAGCCAGTCAAAACACTGTCCCTGTCCTCCCCACCCTGATCTGCTTTGGGCTTCCAGGGCAAGGGAAGAGGAGGCATGAGGGTAGACTCATAGTAAGGGTCTAACACCTCCATTCCTGACCATTAAAGCCTCCCTGTGGTTTCTCTATGGAGTGGGAAGGTGCCATGGGAATTGGGTAGGATGAGGGTGGCCAGGTGGGGCAGCTGCAACTTGCTGAGTGCAGTCCTGGCGAGTCCTGACTGGTTGTGGCTTTGGCTGCAATTCTCTGATACCTGGAGCTGACTGCTGCTAACTAGTCTGTGTTGTGGGGTTGTGCTCAGCATGTAGGGGTCTGGCCTCTTGCTTCCTGCTTCCCCCATGCTGGGAAGAAAAGAAGCAATAGGCTGCCCCCAGAGACTTTCGAGTCTGGGTTTTGTGGGTCACCTAGCTGCTCACTGCTACCTGCCTCTGTCTTGTCTTTGTTCAGTCTCTCTCCTTACCTGGTTGAGTTGGAAGCTCAAGATCTGGGGTGGAACATCCCTGTACGTCTCCAGTCTCAGTGGTTCCCTGTTCCCTCTACTGGTGCTTAGAGACTACCCTGAAGACCACAGTGTGACTGGATTATCCTTGTCAGCACTGGGATTCAATGAGGAATGCTTGGGTGGTCATTGTATAGTCCAAGGGGCGTCTGTGGAGGCAGAAGGACTCTAGTGGACATTAGCTAACTGGCTCTGCCCTTCTCTCCATTACAGGTGGATTGTCCTGGGCTGTGGCTAGCTGTGAAGCTAGAGCCCTGGATGGCCCTGGAGCTAGCCCCAGGGAGGATGATGGTGCCCCTTGTGCCTGCACTCGTGATGCTTGGTTTGGTGGCAGGTGCCCATGGCGACAGTAAGTCTGACCCCTCAAAGTCTGAATCTCCCAGGTTGAAAGGTGACATTCTTCCTAGCAGGTCTCTGGGATTGGACATGACCGCTTACTAGTAAGAGAAATAGTATGGCCAGATTGCCCTCTAGAGAGAGTCTGCTTGGAGCCCCCTCCAAAGAGTACCTGGCCCCACTGCTTCCCAGAAACATCTTGCACAGTGCCTGTGTATTCTTAGGCACAGCAGGGTAAGGTGTCTAAGCATGACCCTGTTTTATGGGGCTGGGATGAGACATGTCCTGCATTCATATGATCTTTGTGTGACATACCCACAGTTGTGGATCTGTGTAGAAGCCTCTTGGTAATCTGTGTCTGGAGAGCAGTTGTGGAAGTAGTGGGCAGCACACAGGGAATGTGTATGATGCCACATGTGTGCACAGGTCCTAGGAGGGCTCAGAAACCAGAGCTACTCATAGCTCTTCTCCTGAGCCAGTCCCTCAGGGTCCAGGTGGTAAGGCCAAGCCCCTCCTTCCCCTTTCACTTGGAACCTTCAAGGCAGAGGGCACCCCTCTCCCCTGGCCCTTCATCCCTGGAAACTGGAAGAAAATTGTGCTGAACTCCAGCACCTGTGTGTGTGCGCGTGTGCATGTAGATGTGGATGGAATCTGTGCCCTACCCAGGTCTAACTCTGAACTTTGGTCCCTTTCCTGCTGCTGCCCTTCCCCCGCCTGGCACTACTGACTGGCCGCAGCCACCCCGTCACCATGGTTACCTCTGCTTGGTTACTGGTGGGAGGCGGAGCACAGGGCAGGCTTAGCCAATCTGCAAGCTTGGAGGGAGGGGCAAGGTCGGAGCTGAGGTCCCTGGGGGAAGGGACCGTTCCCAGCTGTCTGGAGCTCAGAGGCTGTTTTGGCCAAGCCAGGGGTCAGCCTTCACGTCAGCAGGCCATAGGGTCCCCCCACCCCCTCCAAGTCTCTGGGCACAGATCTCTTCCCCTTGCCCCACCAAGGGCTGTTTCTTGTAATGGCTCATGAGTTATTCAGCAAGCAGTCTTGGAGGGGCTGGCACCAGCACTGAAGCACCCTGCCCTTTGTCCTCAGAGGCTGGGCCTTGGGTGGGGCTGGAAGGGAATGGGATGGGGCAGGCATTCCTTCCTGTCCTGAGATGAGGGTAAAGGGTAAGAGGATCTGCAGATGGCTGGTCAGAAGAGGGCTGGGCAAGGGGGAAAAGGGCTGGGGGTCTCAGCGGAAGTAGTCAGGTGGTAAATCAGGAAGAATCATGCAAAGTAGGGTGACTGCAGGCCTACCTGATGCTGGTGAGAGACAGTTTGAGCCTGCAAAGGCAGGTTAATGAAGACCTCATTGGGTGTGACTGTTGCTGGCAGGGAAGTGAAGGCTTGTCCAGGTGTGGTCAGCAGCCATCGGACATTGGAGGACTGCCTGTGCTCCCCCACCTTCATTGAGACATCCTCAGAGCCCAGAAGAGTGGGGAAGGATGCCTAGTTCAGGGTTAAGAAACTGCATCTGGGGAGAACAACTGCCTTCCCTTTGCCTCAAACCCAGCACCCCACAACCTGCACCCTTCATTCCCACCCCCCACCTGCTTCCCACATTCTCCCTGTGAGTAGCATTACCACCCACCTGGCCACCAAGTCAGAAGCCTGGGCCTCCTCCCAGCTTCCTCCCTCATATCCCACATCTCATCCATCACCAAGTTCTGTTGTCTCTACCTTCTGAATATCTTTGGAATGCATCCACTTCTTTTTCTCCACTGCCTTCATCCAAGCTCTTGCTTGGGCTTCACCCTGCAACAGCCTCCTGACACATTGCTTGCCTCTGTTGCCTGCCTCCTGACTCTCCTCTTAATCTGTTCTCCACTCTGTAGAGTCACGCTGCAAAGCAGCAAAGGGAAGGCTATGTTGAGTCACTCCTTGGTTTAAACGCCTTCATTCCCCTGCCCCATTGTTCGTAGGGTCTTGACCCTTCTCCAGGCCAGGTATTGTTGAGCCTCTGCCAACCTCAGCCTTCACGGTCCCCTTCCACCTGCAACCCCACTGACTACTCTTGGTTGTTCATGAGTTACACATCTATTTCACGAGTTATGCATCTAGGCCTTCTTTGTTTCTTCTTTTTCCTGTTTGGAACCTTCTTCCCTGCCCTTCTCATGCTCAGTTCTGACTCCCCGCCACCTGTCACTTCCAGGAATCTGGATTTTGTGTTCTTCTTCTGTGTTCCCTCCCATTGTACAGTTGTGGCAGTCTACCTGGATCTTTGTTTTCTACCCACCACTGGACTGTGGGTCCTGGGAGTTCAGATGGCTGCCTAGCTTGGGGCCTGGAATGTGATGGGTGAATAAGAAAAGTGGTAGCGCAGGACCATAGTGGGACCATAGTGGGAGTTGGACAGGGGGGCAAGGTGAAACAGTTTTTAAAGCAGATTTCCAGGGATCTCCTTCTGGTTAAAGACCAAAACCCAGAGTCAAGGGACTTGAAGGTAGGAGCCAGCTGAGGAAGCTGCAGTCTGCCTTGGCCAAGGTGGAGGGTTCAGGAGTGTGACCTGAGTACTCCATTGGTCAGAGAGCCATGGGGCAGAAGCCTGTGCTGGGGTTTTGGTGACCCAGCCCTGGGAGTCAGGCTCTGCCCTACTGGCCTGCCTTATACTGCACTCACTTTTGGGTCTCTCCCCTAATTGTGACCAGGCTTGGGCTGAGCTTGGGACACTTCCCGCTAGGGGCAAGCAGCCAGACGTGCACCGAGCTGTTGCAGAAGGCAGGGCAGGCGCCCTGAGAATTGACGACCAGAGCAGTGAAGCGCGGAGCGGACAAATGTGTTTCTATAGGCCTCTTAACAAGACAAATGAATGGGGGCCCTGGCCTCAGAGGGAGAGGAGGGAAATGGGTGGAGAATCCGCTGCCAACAGCTAGCCCAAAGGCCCAGCGTCAGTGCAGAGTCAGCGTGCTGGAGACCTGGGCATGCAGCACATGTGGAGCTGGGTCTCCATTCAGTCAGCTCCCCCAGCCCAGGCTCTGGCTGCTCAGGAGGGAAGGCCTGGGAGTCCAGAGGTGGTCCCAACTTGAGATGGAGGTTTCTGCTGATCTAGTGTTTGTGCCAGGTACTGGGCCATGAGGAGCTCACACAGGCCTGGGAATAGACAGTTACAAAATGGGTGTAGGTCAGGCCGGTGCTGGCACAAGCAGTGACCTGAGCATCTTGGGCGGGATGTTGCAGAGCTTTGTGGAAAAGAGGAGCCCTGGAAAGTGAGTGGGCATTTGCTAATGGAGTATTGCATAATGAGGAAAGATTGGGAGGAAGAAATGGTAATGCCCCTGGGCTTCTGAAAAGCCTTTGAGAGAGTCACATTGAGAAACCACAGACTGAAGTGGGGCCCCAGGACCAAGTGTGAGTGGGGCCCAGGTTATTGCCCTGTTACTTGGGATCAGTAGATATTGGAGCTGAATGCCTGGTGGCTAGCTGGGTGGGAAGTAGGTGGGAGCTACAGATATAGGTGGGCAAAGGCCTGAGGAGTTGAGGGTGTGTCTGTTCTGTGATTTTCCCTCCCAGAGAGCCTGTGAAGCAGAAACGTACCAGAGTGCTGCATCTGGGTTCTGCAGTGCCCTCCCTGTTGTGTTTATGGGTGGCCCTTCTAGACTCCACTCCCTTCAACTTTCCACAGGATACTTTCTCTCCCTGGGCCTGTTTTCCTGTTGCACAACAGAAGTGATCACACCTACGGGGTAAGGTCAACTGAGGTCACCTGGTGCCTAGTCAGTGCTCCCCCTGTTGGAGGCCAAGACCTAGAACCAGGGTTGTCTCTGAGTAGGTTCCTGTGGGAAGGGGAGCCGGGAGCAAGCACTGGAGCTCATTAATGAACCCCCAGCTCATTAAGGGGCTCAGGACTTGGAAAATCGCTCCTACTGAAGCTCCCCCAGCCTTGCTGCTCTTCACCGCTGTGTGTCTGCTCTCTGCTCCTTGGTGCTGTTTGTGTGCTGGTGAGTATGTGTTCCTCAGGGAAGGCACAAAATAGCAGTCAGTCTCCCTGTGGAGGAGCTCGGAGGTGTCCCAGTTGGCTGTCCCTGGTCCTGTAACGTCTCTTGAGGGTGTGCCTCCCCGATCCCAGGCTAGTTCCTTTCTGGGGTCATTTCCACCCAGGGGTCAGTGACCTGGGCTTGAGAACTTCATGCTGCATGAGCCAATCAGGCTGGGTGGCAATAGGGCACTGTGACAGCACTTCTTGGCATGTTTGGATGGTATCCTTTTGACCCAGTCTCAGAAGTTCTTTTCCGACCTTCCCTGAACACCTTCAGCTATGGGGCAGGCGCAGGGTAGAATGGTCAGAATAATCTGGTTTTGCCTGCCTGCCTGGAGACCATCCAGTCACTGAAATGTGAGCCATCCTGAGATGGGAAACCCAACTGTGGGACACAGCGCAGGCTCCCATAGTCACTTGCAAAGCAAGCAGGTGCCCTTGGCCTGGCATGTCAGGGCTGGCCAGGATGGGGATGGCAAGTCCATGAGGGTCCACGGTGTGTTCTCAGCACAGTGTATCTCTTTGCTGTAAGTGCTCAGAAGATACTTGTCTGAAGAGAAAAAGTGGTGAGGCCGGGAAGGTCAGCAGGAGCAAATTCAGGGCAAATGTTGAGCCTGGGTTTGCAACTGAGGAGGGGAAAGAGTCCTGCCGAGCTCCCCAGAGATCTCCTGGTGAACAAAAGGGACCAGGACCCGAAGGGAGTCCGGGAAGAGAAGGGCTGGGGTTTGGCTCTGGTGTGGAACAAAGGGTACAGGGAGAAGCCTGCAGGGGATGGGACTGCTCTGCCCATCTGGCCTTGGGCATGCTAGCCAGGCGGGGCACTGGCTTCTGTCCAACTTCCAGAGAAAGGGAGTAGTTCCTTAGGTGTGGGAGGGGGCGTCTGCCCCCCCGGCTCCCACTCCTGGATGACCAGGTCCTGGACAATGTTCGGCCTCCACACAGCACTCAGGGCTTTCCCTCCTAGCTGTGGGTGACCCTGTCTGGCTCTCCTCCCTAGCTTCTCTGCTCTTTGTTTGGCAGGGAAGCCCCGCCTCACCCCCAACCCCAGCACCTTGCAGGCCATTCTGGTTCAGCAGGTTCCAGTCTCTCTAGTTTCGGGCTGCCACAACTTGTTGAGGCAAGAGCTGGACACTGGAGCTGGTGGGGGAACTTCTACCTGGGGATTTCAGGACATATGAGGGGCCAAACACACCACCCTCCTCAAGGGTCGTCTCCTGTTCTGTACCCCCGTATGCCAGGAGCTGGATCAGATGCCTGGGCCAGGGCAGGAAATAGGACAGGTCTGTGTTATATTGTATGTGGGAAATAGCTATTGAACACTCACCAGAAATGTGGAAAAATAGCCTCACACATGTGCGTAATAAACTGGGTGCAAAAGCTGTGACCTCACACATGCATAAACTGTGACTGAGCTGTGGGAAGCAGAGGGAGCCTGCAACAGGAACTGAGCTAATGGGCGGGTTGGAGGTGACAAGGGGACTGGAAGGCTTTCTGTGGAGATGATGTTTAAGTTGAGGTGAGAAAGGTGACTAGGAGATAGTGGGTAAAGAGGTTGTCCAAGAGTTTTGCAGCAGGAGCAGCTTGCATAAAGGACCCCAGGCCAGAGGGAGCATTACTTTTTCAGGGACTCCTAAGCCAGGACTCTGGGGAGAGCCACTGGGTCAGAGCCGGCAGGGCTTTGTCTGCCATTATAGGAGTTTACTTTTTCTGTTTTATGAGAGCTGTGGAAAGCCTTTGGAGGGATTTGATCAGGGTAAGGCTGTCTGTTCTTTAATTGCTTAAAAGAGAGGAGGTTGGGCTGGGGGTGACATCAGAAGCAAGGACACTAGCTTGTTAAACCAGTGGGTGTCTCACTAAGGGAACGTAGATAGAGGCGGTGGCAGTGCAGATGGAAAACTGGGGGCTGCTGTCTGGAGGTCCTCAGTTGTGGGAGGGCAGATGCCCTCTGTGGAAGCTGAGGAGACAGTCGTCTCTGAGAGAACCCCTCCTGGAGGAGCAGCAGACCACAGACAGGGCAAGCTTCCCTCCCAGGCAGCTGGGGCAAGGGCCAGACAAACAATTTGGGAGCCTTTGGGTCATCCTCATGACCTGGTCCTCAGCAGGCTTGTGTTGGTTTCCCCACTGCAGCCATCCCCACACCCTAGTCTGCCCTGGGTCCCTGAGCCAGCTGTGCTTGCCTGCTGTCCCTGTATCACTAGGAATGGGCAGTGGTAGGTGTCCATGATTAGCTTTGGGCTTAGAATGCTGGTCAGACCCTGGCTGTACCCCGAATCACTCTGACTTGTTGATCCTCATTGGGGGTGGTTAGGTACTGAGAATTGAACTTGCTAAGTTGCCTGAGCTGGTCTTGAACTTGCTTCAGTGTCCTAGAGTGCTGAAATTACAAGCATGTGCTTGGCTGGAGTCACCAGTTCTTAAACTCTCTAAGCCTGTTTCCCCGTCTCTGAAGTGGGGCTCATACATGTCTCTTATGGGATTGTTTGCTGTCGTTGCGGGATGTATTTAAGCATCATTTTTCACATCTTTCAACAGACTCTCCCCAGCCCCATCATTTCTCCCAGCCACATCCGGTCTTCCTTACACAATCACCCATGCACTTTCCACTTTCACCTCCACTCAATCCTCTGCCATCTTTGGCCCAACTTCAGTGGCCTTGCTCTCAACAAGGCCTGTTTTGTGCCAGGTGTTACTGTTCATTGTTGCGGCACAAAGGATTGAAGCCAGGGGCTTGTGATTGGTAGGCAAGTTGTGCCAGGTGTTTCGGACTTTGGCAGGGCTGAATTTAAGTCCCAGATGTGCTGTTCACTGGCTGTGTGACTTTGTGCAAGTAACTAGACACCTCCGAGTATACAAATCAGAGCTCTGTTAAGGAATGAAGACTAGGTGAGACAGAAGTACCTGGCACAGAGTGGCTGCTTAGTGAAAGAGTCTTTATCTGCCGGGACCCAAGCCAGACATAAGCTACTGGGCATGGAGCAGGTGGTCTGAAAGATCGTTATATTCTTATGAGAGATCATTCTCTGAGAGATATTCATTGGCTGATTAATAGGAAATATAGGAAATGGATCTGCTGTCCAGATGAATGAGGCATTGCCACATCTCTCTCTCTCTTTTTTTTTTTTGGTACCGGGGATTGAACTTATGACCTTGCGCTTGTCAAGCACCACATCTTAATAGGCCAGGTTTCTCTGGCTTTGGACTCCTGGTATTGGGATAGGGACTGTGAACTGGCCCAGGTGTGTGTACCAGGTGACACAGGTGTGGCGGTGATGTCTGAGCCCCTCCCTTTTCCCCCCCTTCCCTGCCTCCTGGAGGAGGAGAACCTCAGGGAGCCATCTAGTTTGTCAGAACGCAGCAACCCAGCAGTGGGGGCAGGGGTAGGGAGGGGAGATTACAGGAAAGCATTTACCTGGGAAGACATCCAGAGATATTTAGGAGCTGGCATGTCTAGGCTTTGGTGACTGCTGGTGTGTGGGGGCTGGGGGTGAGGAGGAGTCACGGTTTCTGACTTGAGCTTTGGGGTTGATGGAAGTGCCGTCACCCAGGTGAAAAGCAAGGCAAGGTGGGGTGGGGGCAGGCTCTGGGAGATAGTGGGGCTTATCCTGGAGGGCAGCTCTCTAACGTGCTTTGTCTTGGAGCAGGGAGTAATAGGGATGGGAGATGGAAGGAGGAACTCCAGACTCACTCCAGGACTCATTCAGGTTGTGCTCTGCTACTTAATTAGCTGTGTCATGCTAGACAAATCCTGTAACCTCTCTGTGTCTTGATTTTTCTTTCCAATAAACAGTAATTACAGCACCTACTTCATAGACTTTAAAGAGTTAATAAACATTTAGCTCCTTGAACAGTGCCTGGTATACATTAAGTACTATGTAAAGGTTAGGTGTCACTATTTCCTCTATAAGTCTTTCTTGGTCCCTTACACCTGCATCTGCTGCCTACAGTGTTGACTGCCTATTGTGACCATGCTGTGGTAACTTTGTGTGTCTGTCTCTTCCAGGCAAACCTGTCTTTGTTAAGGTCCCCGAGGACCAGACTGGGCTTTCAGGAGGGGTGGCATCTTTTGTGTGCCAAGCCACTGGTGAACCCAAGCCACGCATCACATGGATGAAGAAGGGGAAGAAAGTCAGCTCCCAGCGCTTTGAGGTGTGTCCCCAGTCAGGAAGGGCAGGCAAGGCTGGGGATCTGCCCACTCTTCCATCTTGTCCTTTACCTGGTTCTCTTAGTCTCCCTCCCTTGTAGCTCTTTCAGAGATGGGGGAGACTGTTCTGAGTAGGTCCCCATGTCACCAGCAGGCTGTGACCGCTTCTGTGTCCTCCAACAGGTGATTGAATTTGATGATGGGGCAGGGTCAGTGCTGCGGATCCAGCCATTGCGGGTACAGCGAGATGAAGCCATCTACGAGTGCACAGCCACCAACAGTTTGGGCGAGATCAACACTAGTGCCAAACTCTCAGTGCTTGAAGGTATATACCATCAGGACGTGGCATGGTGGGTGGGTGGACGGAGGTGCGAAGAGGGCCAGCCAGCCTAGGCCCTGGACAGCTGGCCATCTAGGGGTGGGTGAAAATCGGCAGTGACCAGGCCTGGGTTGGCTTATGCTGAAACCAGCTGTTTGCATGGTGCCTTTGTATCTTTCTGCCAAGCTGGGTCATTGCTCTGGCAGGTTCTGAGTCTGATTTGAGGTGTGGAGCTGCAACTGGGTATCCCTTGGGTTTTGTGACTACGTCAGTGACCGGTGTTTTCATATAGACTCTGGCTGTAGGTATCAGTATGCTGATATCAGTATTGCCTTATGAGCAAGGGTCCCAGCCTGGGGACTGTGGCCGTGTGTGTGGATTTTAGTGTCTTTTCTCATTTGTTAGTGCTGCCATTCATTCACAAACCTGAACTGCCTTGAAGTCCAGATGGTCATCCTACAAGGTGCTACCTTTGAGGCACTCAGTGTCCAGTGGGTTCTGTAGGAACAGCTCAGAGGGCTGATACACACGGGGAGGGAGTTTGACCAGAGTCAAAGTCATGGAAGTGAGGGGGGTCATGAACTTGGGACACAGATGGTGACTAGACGCATGTGCAGCCCAGAGGTGAAGAAGAATGGAGCTTTTTGAGACCTCTAGTTCAGTGTGGAGTTTCTTTTGGGTGGGGTTTTGGGAGTACACAGAGGGCCCAGGAGGAAGAGAGAAGAGCAGTTCAGGATCAGCCTGAGAAGCGAGAACTTTCCTGGAGACACAGGAAAGCACAAACAAAGCAGGGGACAACACGATTAGACCTTAGCCACATGCGTTCATCAGTTTGAATACTTCTGTGTGTGTATTTTCAAAATATTGCATTGATTCTTGCTTTCTTTTTAAAATGCAATACCAATACCTGCTCACTGTTAAAAAATTGAAAAGTAAAAATAAAGAAATAATTGAAAAGTATAAAATAGGAAGAAATAAGTCACTTCTTATTGTCCCTCTTCCTTGTGGCCCTTTTTCTGTGCATTCATATAAGTGTTAACATATAAAAACTAGAATCACCACCACCCAATGATTTATAGATTTCTTTTCTGTTTCTTTTGTTCATTCATTCCTTTCTTTTTGTGTGTGTGGAGGGAGGGGGCTGGGGATCGAAGTTAGGGGCTTTGCATTAAGTTATATCCCAGTCTCTTTTTTTTTTTTTTTTTTTCCTTTCTGATACAGGGTCTTAACAAGTCGTCAAGGCTTGTAATCCTCCTGCCTCAACCTCCAGAGTTCTGGGAGTACAAGTGTGACCACAACAACTGGCTTAGCTTTTTTTTTTTTTTTTTTTAATGTATTGTGAACATTTGTCTTTCCGATGAATTATCTTCTGCGTGTGTGTGTGTGTGTGTGTGTGTGTGTGTGTCTATATCTATATGTGTTGAGACAGGGTCTCATTATGTAGTTTAGGCTGGCCTTAAACTCATGATCTTCTTGTCTCAGCCTCCCCAGTGCTGGGAATACAGACATGTACCACCACGCCCAGCTCTGCATCATCTTTCTATTGTCGTTGTTTGTCTTTTTGAGACAGGGTCTCCTATGTAGTTTAGGCTGGCCTTGTACTCACTGTGTAGCGCTGGCTGGTCTCAAACTCACTGTGATCCTCCTGCATCAGCCTCGTGAGTGTTGGGATTATAGCCATGTGCTACCATGCCCAGCTTCTGCATTATTATTTTTAATGGCTTTCGATAATCTATCACTTGAAAGTAACCTGATTTATTTAGCTATCCCCATATTGTTAGACACATGTTCTCAGCTTTGTTTTTTGTAAATCAGGTGCTATGTATGTCCTTGAAGGTAGCCGTATTCACCTATTTCCTTATTCTAGCTTCCTGGAAGTGAAATTGCAAGACCAAAGGCACATACTTTTTTGTCACTGGGGTGTGTGTGTGTGTGTGTGTGTGTGTGGTAATAGAGTTTGAACCATAGCTCTTTACACTGAGTTACATCTTCAACTCCTTTTTATTTTTATCTTGAAATAGGTCTAAGTTGCCTAGGCTAGGCTCGAACTTGTGATCCTCTTGTCTCAGCCTCCCAGAGTGCTGGAATTACAGACATACCATCATAGCTGGCTGGGCCCGTGCATTTTTTAAGCCTTCATTAGTTCTAGATTGTATTAGTTTATACTCTGGGCAAGCAGGGTATAAGAGAGCCTCTTTTATACACATCTTCACCAACAGTGGGATTTATCATTAAAAAAATTCTTTGCCAAGTTAATAGGCAAAAAACAGCATCTCAATTTAATTTACATTTCTTTGATTATGGGAGCAGTTGAATATATTTTCACATTGGCCACTTTTACGTTGTGGCTGTCTGTTCACACATGCACCAGTTCAGTAACTCTTGTGTCTGTGTGTCTTGTGTGAATCAGTGGGCTCCACAGATCTCTGATCGGCCCCTCAGCTTTGAGAGGACATAAGAGGACACTGGTCAAGGCAGGGACCCTGGACCACTTCATCATCATGTGACTGGGCCAGTAACTATACTTGAGTCTCATTTGCTCCGTCTGCAAACAGGGATATAATCCCCCCTGTAGTGCTTGCTTCAGCACCACATACACTGAAATACCCTGTGTCCCAGTTGGTTTAGAGGATTAAAATACAGTGTGGTAAGCACTTCAGCACTCCAGTGTGTATGGCTACTGCTCTTGGGCTGGATGTTGCAGGTTCTGAGGCCTAGATATGTGAGTGGGTGATACTTGGCCTCCATACTGCCTGGCGTGGTCTAAGTGGTGCTGTCCTTACTGCCCACTCTGTCTGGGGAGACTCTGGGGCAGGGGTCCAGAGGACTGAGGCTACTCTGTGCCACTCCTGCCTCAGTTTCCAAACTGTGAAGTGGGGGCAAACGTCAATAGTGCCTTCCCCCTCTTGGCATCCACCTCTGCAGGCTGCCATCTGCCCTCCCTGGCATTTGGATGGTGGCCGAAAGGCCAGAACTATGACTTCTGGGTGTCTTCCTAGAGCCCCTGGGTCCCAGGTTCCCTGTCTCAGGGACTCTTGCTCTATTTGCCAGCATTTAAAGGACTGATGAGGATGAAGGTGGTCTTTCAGGGCCTGGTGTAGGAGGATTCACTCAGACTTGCAGCAGTCCTCATCAGGAAGGGCCTTTCTATACAAAGGATTCTCTTTCAGGACTTAGGGTTCTGTGTGTGTTTTTGTGGTGCTGGAGGTTGAACCCAGGGCCTTGCATGTGCTAAGCACTTGCTTTGCCACTGAGCTGTATCCAGCCTCCGGCTTGGGCATTTTGTACCTTTGCGGTGTGGGAAGTGTGGGGTGAGATGGGAAGAGTGTGAGGCAGGCCCTTGTCCTGACTGCGCTCCCACAGAGGAGGTGGAGCTGGAGACCTGAGCGAGCCCCTCCCGCACCTGAAACATTGCACCCGGAAGACAAAATGCTGACCTGCTCAGTTGGTCTGTATAACCTTGACCAGCTTTGAGCTTGGCAGGAAGAAGTGCCAGGGGGCGGGGCCAGCGGGAAGTAACCCAGTTGGCCAACCCTGCCCCACCTCTCCTAGGAGAGCCAGGAAAGCTGGGGTGCTTATAGGAGCTGGGTAAAAGGATCACTGGACCAGAGTGAGCCAGTGTCATTCTTGGGAGGCCACCATGGGGTCTGAAGAGAGGTGGAGAAAGGTGAAGCTGGTTTAGGGGCCAGGGATGAGGGTTGAGTCCCTTACCCTGTCACACACACTGCATTCGTCCCCAACATGCACAGGGCTGTGTGCACCTGCTCCCTCTGAGCTGGGTGTTCCCGCCTGTAGTTCAGAGCTGCTTGGGCTGGGCAAGCTCGCTCAGATATGGGATCAGTGCACCCTGGGAAGGGAACCCAAGCCCACAAGTTCATTCAGTGCCCTGTGGCCTTGCTTTGCTACTTGTCTACTCTTCGCTCTTGGGTCACCTCCCCTGTAGCCTCTGGAACATTGCCACATCACACCACACCCTGCTTCTACAGCAGGACTGCTATTCCTGGTGTGGCTTGGTGAGCCCCAGGTGGCGGTCCTGGGATGGTCAGGGCTGTGCCTCACCACCCCCACAGGGCCTGAGTACAGGGTGGGGGTGTGCAGCACAAGCTGGCAGGGGTGAGCCTGTCCTGGACTGTGATGAGCAGGGGCTCTGCCGCCCAGTGTTCCTGTCTGAGTGGTAATTGAAGCCATTAGCGCGCCAGCCTCTCCCTCGCCGGGTAATGGCAGGAAAAGCTCTTCTCGCTCTGCACTCTTGAGGCGGCGGCTGAATCACTCCCCCTCCAACCCGCCCGCTGCCGCCACTGAGACAGGGAATCTGACATTTTCCCTCACAAGGGAGGGGGAGAACTGGGGGAAGGGAGGCAGCCCTTCATTCTGGGCCTTTCCCTCCGGGAGGTGGGAGGCAGTGAGGGTCCTGAGCTCAGCCTGGTGGTCACGGATTTACCAGGGTAGTAGGGGGCCAGGCCAGAAAGAGCTGTGGTCAGGAAAGGTCTAGGAGGAGGCAGGGTGGCCATAGGTACAGGTGGGACCCTAGTGGCTGAGTACCTTCTGAAAGGGGCGCAGAACACAGGGAGGAGAAGGAAAAGAGGCTGTGGAGCAGCACTGAGCTGTTTCTGACTTGTCCTGGAGGCCCAGCTGCAAGGGCTCCAGCAGCCACATTCCTCGTCAGAGATGCGACAGATAATGTGCTTCAGGTGTGGCGTGGGTACCCTGTGCGGTGTGTGTAAGGCAGTGTGCTATGCAGCATGGACAGCAGGGGTGTGTCTTACAAGCTGTGTGTACAGAAGTGGGTGCGGCAGGCTCTGCATGTGCACGTGCATCCAGCAGACAGTGGGGGAGGGCATGCTACGTACAGCAATTGGTGTGTGCCTTCTGGGCTGTGTGCGTAGCAGCAGCAGATGGTGTGTGTGTGTGTGCACAACAGGCTGTGGGGTGGGAGTTACAGCAGGTGGTCCACACCTTATAAGCTATATGGAGAGTAAGGGAATCAGTGGTCTGAGATGAATGTGTGGGGCCAGTCTGGGCTCCCCATGGGATCCTCGCTTGGACCTATTGGTCAGCCAGATCAGTTGAACAGGGATGGACATAGGACTGCATGTTTGGCCTGAATGGTTCTACAGCAGCACCTCAGTTGGTCCTCTGTGGCCAGGCCAGGAGAGAGGGTGTGCCAGATGAGATCCTGCCCAAAACTGCCTTTGGGAGGTGTCAAGACCCTCTCAGATACTCCCTTCTACCTGTTCCTACCTAGCCTCAGTGTCTGTTAATTGGTTAGGACTACTCCACCCATGCCTTTCTGTTGAGCCATGGCCATTCTCTGAGCCCAAGAATACAGCTGTTGGCATGCAGTGCCTTGCTTGTGTTGCCTTCCTGGGGGCAGGCTTTTGTGAGGGGCCACTGGCAGGCAGGTGAGACATTGGCCAGGTTGGGCATGTCAGTGCAGCCTTGGGCCTGGGCCTCTCCTGTAGTGGCTTTGACTCTGGTAGGCTCTGGGGCCTGTAGGGTGATGAAGGGTATCTTGAGATACCCCATGCCCCATTGCCTTTGGAAATAGCCCCAGGGAAGAGGACTAATGAGCATTACACGACCCTGTCCTGAGGTGTCCCAGCCTGGTTTGGATGGGTACATCCCAAGTCATCTCTCTTCCACTCTCCTCTCTGCTCAAGCTGGTCTGTTCCCTCCCCCCATTGTGGAAGGACTTGGCCAGGCCTGTGAGAGTGGGGAGTGTGAGTAAAGGGCTGTTGCAAACAAAAGATGGTTTCCCAAGTGACAGAGTGTGTGTACCCTTTTTCTGTATGCTGCATGTATATCTGGCTAACAGTTCGGTTTTGTGGACGCTTGGTCTGTCACCTACTTGATTTGCAATCATAGAAGACAGACAGGGCCCCAGAACCTGGAACCCATGCTAGCCTCTGCCTCTCCCCTCACAGGTGAGGCATGTGTGTACCTCTGGTCCAGCAGCTGTGGCCTCAGTGATGTGTCATACTCCTTGTGACCACAGTAGATTTCAGGACCATGCAGACATGAGATTCTGTAACTAGTTACTGGAGATTCTGAACCTTATGCCTAGGGATGGGAGAAGTCAGTCGGCACTGCCAGAGGGGACCTTAAAGAGCAGACCTGGGTGTTTTGGTCCCTGAAATCTAGAATGCTTCATTGCTTCTAGTTTCTGATCTTCAGGTTCCCAAATGGACTCCTTTCTGAATGAATGAATTTATGCTATCAGCAGTACTGCTGCCTCTCTTGTTAGCCCTCAATACAGGGTATGTCCCTGGGTGCAGCCTCGCCCCCACCTCCGTAGTCACAGGTGTTTTCCAAGCCTGGCTGCCCTTCCCTCAGCCTCCTGACCACAGAGGAGCCAGCAGCTCTGGGAACAGCTCTGGACCTTGGAGGTTTTAATTGCCTCGATGTGTGCACATTCTCCACTCTTGCTAAGGTGTCCCCCTCATCCTGGTTGCCAGGGAAGAGGGAATTTTATGAAGGGAAATGACATGACAAAATTTAGGCTTCAGAAAGGTACCTGTGTGTAGAGTGGGGTGGAAGGACATCAGCAGATGACACCGGTAAAGGGTGAGTATAGTCCAAGTGACAGGTGACGTTGGTCTGAACCCAGCCATTGGTCAGACAGTGCAAGGTGGGAAGGGATCATGAGCATGTTGGGAGAAGTGGGAGCCTGCCCAGCCACCTGTGGGATCGGAGAGGCAGAAGACTGAGTTCCTAGCTCCAGGAGTAGGTGGATGGTGGTACTGTTTTCTCAGATTCAGATGTGGGAAATGGACCAAGTTTGAGGGGGCGAGTTGATGAGTCCAGTTAGAAATCTGTCAAATCAGGTGTGCATATATATCCAGGGGAGGATATTCAGGAGGCCTTGTACAGATTTGCCTGGCACTTGGGAGAAACATCTGGAGATGGAGTTTTGGAGGCCAAAAAATGACACATCTCGAGGAGCCAGAACTAAAACAGAAGGAGAGCCCAAGGAACTAACTCCTTATGTTGGGAGGAGGTTTCTGAGAGAGAGATAGGAGGGAAGCTGTGAAGCCATACAAGTAGACAGAAGAGTGTGTGTGAAAAGAAGCGAAGCCAGGCAAGACAAGTGCTGGGAATTGTCCTTTGGATTTCACGCTGTAGGAGCGGCGTTGACCTTGGTGAGCTTGCTGCTGAAGGCAGTGGGGGTGGCAGCAGAGCTGCAGGGGCTGAGGAATGAGTGGGAGGCTGTCAGTGGTCTTGAGTGACTAGGAGCAGGGCCTGAACTTAGGGGGTGTAAATGGATGAAAAGAATCTCCTTGGAGTAAGGCTGAGGCGGGGAACCCCAGGATGGTCCACTGTGGGCCAGCACCTGGAACTGGGGTGTGGTTATGTCTATGACCAGGGGTGGCCCCTGGGCTGGGGGTGGTGGTGGTGAGACCTCACCAGCCAGGCTGAGTAGGGCGGTGAAGCTCCAGGGAAGCCCGAGGGAAGGGGATTACTGAGAGGAGGAGGCCGCTGCTGCCGACAGGCCCCAAACAGCTCAGATTCAGAAACAAAACAGGCTTTTAAGATGCCAAGTTTGATGAAATCTGAGTGCTGGAAGAGGTGGGAGTTTTCTCTTAGAAAAACAGCTGACTGAAAGCTGCGAAGGGAGATGGGCCCAAGGCTCCCTCGGCTCTCCTAACTGCCTGGGAACCCAGGGGAGGGGCTGGGCTCCCTGAGAGTGCACACTGGCAGGTCTGGAGAGGCCTGACTTGCTAGGAGGTACCTTGGCCCTAACTCTTGAGGATAGAGCTGCCTCAGGGACAGGATTGAGTTGGCCTTGGCGTCAGTGGAGTGCCTGAAGGGTAAGGGGAACTGCCACCCACGAGGTTCCTTCATGTTTTTAGTCCTTGCTTGTGTCACCAGGTGCACATGTCTCAGCATATGTGTATTTCTGACTCTGCATGTCTCCACATGTGTGTTTCCATTTCTGCACCCACTGCCTCTGGGTCTGTTTCCCCAAGTGTTTCCACAGGTGCTTGGCACTGCAGATGCCCCCCTGCATGCACATGGAGGTTTCTATTTTTGCACCTGTCTGCTCTGTGTGTCTCTCTGGGTCCCTAGCTGTGCATGCTTTTAAGGTGTCTGTGTGTTCAGAGACATGGTGAGGCCAGGCCCAACACTCAGAAATTGGGAGAGGGTTAGGCTCACAGATGGCACCACCCCGGGGGGCCTCTGTACATGGAAGCTCGAGTGTGCCTGCATGAGCACAGAGATGCTGTGAAGCTGGGTAAATATGGGTGAGGAGGTCACGCTGACAGACGGTGCCGCTGGCCCTGGACCCTGTAAGGCGTCTCCATCTGTCAGCTTCCCTGGTGCAGCCCCCTCCCTCTGGCCCATGCTTTGCCTCAGGCATCCCAGGCTGTGCTGGACAAAGAGACCTGTACATATTTGCTGGGGGCTGTCAGCAGCTTCCCCTCCCGCATCACTATAGCTCCAGCTGACCTTCCACACACCCCACTTTATCCTCATGTCAGGACCCTTGATGCAGAACCCATGCTCACTATACTTACTGCTGTCTCTCCGTCCTTCCATAGCCTTTACTCAGGCAGGTCCCCACTCCCCGCAAAACTTTCTGTCTCCCAAGCATTTCTTATTTTTTAATTTCTTATTCTTGAATCTCCCTCCTATGGGGTCTCAGCATAACATACCCTGGCCTTAGACTTCCAACTGCTTACCCCTCAGCAGACCCTGTCATCTCCCTGTACTTGTGGGATGGAGGGTAGGAGTAGGTCTCCCTGTTGCAGTATCTAAAGGCCCTGTGTACAGGAGCTGTTCGTGTACACATTTGCACCCACAGAGGGTCACACAGATCTCTGTAGGCAGGGCTGACCCTCCGGGATGAGTGTGGATGCCACCTGTGTGTGGAGGTAGTGGCAGACTTAAGTTCTTTGGTGCCTATGATGTCCCATAACACCCTGATGTGCTTCTGTCCTTCCAGACACCCCCTTATCAGAGTATAGAGGGTTTGGCCGAGGTAGACTTGGGAGACAAAGTGCATCCAAGTGTGCTAAGGTAGCTGTGGGCCTTTCTGCACAGTGCTAGCCCAGCAGGAGACAGGGCACACAGCAAATGCCCTGTGGAGCTGGAGAGCCTAAGGAGTTGGGGAGCTGGGTTTTGGGAGGGGGCAGAGTGCTCCGCCCAGGCAGAGGAGGGAAGGGCGGTGCCCAGTTGGACCACGGAGGCGCGTGCCCGCAGGGACACCAGCACACGCTTTGCTACTGCGGCACCACTGCTCTGCTGTCGCCATGGTTACCGGGTGGCCTGGAGGGGGAGGGGCCGGCAGCCCCAGCGCTGGCTGGACCTTTTGGTGGATCCTTAGCGTGACCTGTGAGTCTCGCCGTTGGAATGTGGATGTGTGTGGAGGATTTCCACGTGTGGGGAGCACTGAGGTTCTCTTCACTGTGAGGAAAACGCTGCAGTGGTGTGTGTGCTGTGTGTTCAGGGGGTCTGCAGTGCTGGAAGCTGGCTAAGGGCACAGTGTTGGAGGCAGGGCACAGCTCCCCTAAGGATGCCCTGCCCAGCTAGTCCTACAGGCCAGGAGTGCTAGGGCTGGGGCTAGCACCTGCTGTCATTCAGAGCTCCACCTTTGATTTAATTGAGTGACCTTGAGCAGGTTTCTGCATCTCTCCAAGCTCCCTTTTGTTCCTTTACTTTGTAGGGTTTGGGTAAAGATGAAGTTGTACCTATGACAGTAAATGTTCCATACATGTAACCTTTTATTCCTTTGTCTGGACCTCAGTTTTCCCAGTTGTCAGTGGGCTTAAAGTGCTCATGTGTTGTCAGCCTGAGGTTTTCTCCTGGCCCTTGCCCTGCATGGTTCCGCTGTTGTGGACCAGCTCCTGTGGGTGTCTGGTGGATGGGCCCACCAATAGCTACATGGGATAGCCATCAGGAACAGCAGCTGTCCTTGGCTGGGTTTGAATGTGCTGAAAGCTCAATGGTGGAGAAAAGAAAGAGGCAGCAGCATGTCACCCCCAAGGGCTGTGAGACCCACTCCCCCTCCTGGAGGTGGCAGACAGCAAGCTTTCCAGAGCTGCCTGAAGTCCAGTTGGCACAAGGGACTGGCTCTAGGGTCTTGCTATTTTACAGATAACTCTTCACAGTTGCTGGTCTTAGGCACTGGTGGCAGTCTCTGAAGGATGATCTGAACCAAGGACAGAGCCATCCAGAGTGTGATAATTGAGGAAGGAAAATTAATTGTCCTTAATTTGGCATAAAACCCAAAGACTTTTCCCGTGTCAGGAATTCAGAGTAGATTTCTGGGAACACGGCTGCAGATTGGTTCTTCTTTCCTTCTCCTTGATCAGTACCTTGCAGGTAGAGGAGGTGGGTTAACTCCTGGCTCTGGCTCTGGCAGTCCCTGGCCACCACCCCTCCTCCACTTGCTCAAGAGGGCTGAGCAGATAGGAGTGAGGCCCAGGAAGAGCCAGCTTGGCACCCTCATGGACATACTAGCTCCAATAACCTTGTATCCCCCAGGTGCTGGAGAGGGCTGGGAGAGGGCCCTGGGCCTCCAGTGTTGCTCAGGCCTTCTTGGGAAAGCAAGTGATAGCAGGGCCAGAGGACCCTGTTTCCTTGCGGGGTACATTCCAAGTTTCATTCCATCCCTCTCCATTCTCTTGCCACTGTTTGACATTATCCTTTCAGAAATCAGAGCTGAACATCAGGGCACTACAGAATCACATTTACAGCCTCAGAAATGCTGGATTTATATGTGGAATTCGTAAGGCTGTGAGTGGAGAGGTTAGAGCTAACTTCTGGAGAAGGTTGGGGTGGCACAGCTGTGCTGAGAGTCTCTCTGCTCCCTACCTAAGACCCCTTCTGGTGGACCCCAGCCTCTTTAGGATGCCCTTGGCTCCACGGAGTTCTCAGAGGTTGGCAGCAGATGGAGGCATGTCTTGCCCCTGTCTATTGGAGCTGCTCCAGCGTCCTCTCCTGTGGGACACCTAATCACTCCCCCTGAGGCGCAGAGTCTCTAGGGAAGGCATGCTCAACCAACCTGTACTTTCGTCCCTTCTGAAGATATCACATGCTTTTCCCCTGGCATAGCAGCCTGGCCTCAGCAAATGTTTCCACACACCCATCTTGTGCCATGCCTGAGAGGGAGGTATAGAGTGGTGCTAGTCTGATCTCTCCCACCACAAAGCCTAACTTTCTTGCCAAGAAGTAGGCAAATTGCAGATATTCCTTGTGTCCCCTGGATGTGCCTGGCAGTCACGTTGGCAGAGAGACATGACTGAGTTTTGGAGAGCAATGTGATGGCTTTGTCAGAACAGAGAGGATCTCTTACCATCCTTGGATGGGAGAGAGAGCCCCAGGCCCTAGTTTTAGTATCTGTCTGCCCCAGTGGTTCAGCCCTTACAAGTTACACCAAAGTGCAGAATATTCACTGGGTGCGGGTCCTGTGTCAGGCACCTTGTACTTCCAGATTTAGTCCTTATTGTGGCTTTACAAGGTGGACACTTAAGCTCTGTAGACAGATAAAAGCAGAGACAGAGAGGATAAGGAACACACACAGAGATAGTGGTCCAGAAGGAAAGTCCTGCTTGGTCTAACTGGTTCAGGGCCTGTCCTCCCAGTTCGCATTGCTTCCAGGGTCAGGGATGTGGGCAGCCTTGTCTTCCCAGCCTGGAAGGTCTGCTGCAGTGGATTGTACTGCTGATAGCCATTCCTGTTGGTTCCATGCAAGTGACTCCTCCTCCCTAGAAAGCTGGGAGAAGGAACCAGAAAAGAGTTTTGCCTCCCCTCACCAACTTTCAGTGTCTTTGTAGAACTTTTTTTTTCTTGTCTCTTTGAGATAGGGTCTCGCTATGCAGTTTAGGCTGGCCTTGAGTTCGCTTTGTAGCCCAGGCTGCTCTCGAACTTGCAGTGATCCTCCTGCCTCAGCCTCCAGAGTGCTGGGATTACAGGCATGCACCACCATACTTGGCAGAACTTCTCCATCTTCTTAGCCTACTTGTGCTCAGACATGATTACCAGGCCTAACTTGGTGCCCAGGGTCAGGACTGAGTGAGAGAAGGGTAAGGGTCGAGGCTGTAGTGGAACACTTGTCAGAGGTAGAACCAGACTTAGGAGGGGTAGGAAAACTTGTCATGGGTAGGATCCAAGGTGCAGGCTCAGTGACCTGGGTCTCTGCCATGGAGTGGAGCTGAAAGGGATGCAGGCAGACAAGGAACACCACATGGGCTGGCCTTGGCCAGAACTATATGGCCATTGATGCTATGTGACTCCAACCACTACAGCCTGGCCTTTATGCAGCACTTTCTGCTGCAGCCAGCAGAGCATTGATCTCCTTCCCAGGTCCTGGAGAGATAAGTGCTGACGCCTTCAGTCTGAGAGGTTGCTTCTCAGACTTGGAAACTCTGTGATGGGGCAAGAATGGGCCCTACTGTAGCCTCCGACCCTGCCAAAAAGGACTTAGGACCCTGAATCCACATCAGGGTAGGCCTTATGCCTAGAAGTTAGTGGTTGGGGAGAGAAGGGGCCTATGGTCCCAGCTAACCTGGGAGTCAGGAAAGCTGCCCACAGAGAGATCCTGGGGGCAGGCAGAGCCAGGCCTAATGTATATACTGCTGTTTGTGTGCAGAAGAGCAGCTCCCACCTGGGTTCCCCTCCATTGACATGGGCCCTCAGCTGAAGGTGGTGGAGAAGGCACGCACAGCTACCATGCTGTGTGCAGCTGGTGGAAATCCAGACCCTGAGATCTCCTGGTTCAAGGACTTCCTTCCTGTGGATCCTGCCACAAGCAACGGCCGCATCAAACAGCTGCGTTCAGGTGAGCAGAGGGGCAGGGGTCAAGGGTCCATGAAGACCTCAGCAAGGCATCTTGCCAGAGAGCACAGCCTTCCCTCTTGGGCCTGGGTGCCTGGGGCTGAGCAGAAAGCCGGGGGAGGGAAGGTGGGTTTTGCTACAAGCCTGCCTGGCTCCAGGGAAGAGAACACGGTGGAGAGAGTTTGCTGTCAGCTATGCCTTTGCCTTCCTCGTACTGTCAGACTACAGACTTCGGGCCAATTCTTCTCCTAGCACATGTGATGAGGCAGCATGGCAGGCTCTGCCAAGGTGTCTGTGAGTACACATTCTCCACTTGCCATGTAGCCTGGCTGGAGACAGGGCCTGGCTGATGCTTCTCTTTATTTCTTGAGAGGGCAGGGGCTAGCCAGGGAAAGAGGCCCAAAATACCCAGTTCGTCAGACTTCAAAAGGCTGAACCTCAGGGGCCTACAACCAGGGGGACTTGCTGCTATCCTTTAGCTACCAGAGCCACCTGTTTCTGATGCCTCAGTCGAGCCAGCTTGGAGCCCTGGGAGCAAGGATGCCGTCGTGACCAGGCAGGAGGTGTCGCCCTGTTGATCGATCTGCCTGTGAGGCTCCCGCCAAGAAAATTGATTCAGTTTTTATGGGAACAGAGTGGGCGGGGAAGGAGGCTCGGAATCAGTTGGCTGCATTCTGCACCTGCCACCAGCATGGGCTGGACCCATAGGCCTTGCTCCAGAGGCCCTGCCAGCTGTGGGATGTTGGGCCTTGAGCAGGATGGCCACAGTCCCTGCTGCCTGACAGCTGTGATGTCAGTGCTGAGGAGAGGGGTGCAACTGTGCCCTTTGGGACCTGCTGGCTTCAGAGGTGCCCCACCACTCCCTAGGGTGCCAGTGCTCCCTCCTCCCCGCCAACTCCTGTGGGACACACAACCTCTTGGTGTCCAGGGAAAAGTGGGAAAAATGAGCCACCCAGCAAGGCAGGATTCCGGCCCCAGTCACGGCCGCCTGAGACAGACAACGAAGTGTTAGCTCATTTAATTTAATTAAAACTCAACAAGATGGAGGCAGCTGTAGCGCAGTTAATTAAAACAGCCATAATCAAGGCAGGAAACGGTCCGACAGTGTTTGTGGCTGCTGCCCAGCACTACACAGCGGCCGGCTGGGCTCAGATTAACTTGGTTTGGCCCAACTCAGCTCAGCTCAGCTAGGCTCAGCTGTTTCCTTACAGGTCCCCCAGGCAGGGTCCCCATCAGCCAGGCAGTCCTTCCCACAGACCCAGCTTCACCTTGGAATTGGCGTTGACTGTAGTAGGCAGCACTTCTGGGAAGACTCATTTTTGAACGTTTGGCCATGGCATGTATTTATGTAGTGCTTGCTGTTTGCCAGGCCCTATGCCACTCCTTCCCTACCTGGCACTGCACTAGGTGCTGCTCAGGTCTCATCCTCCTTGCCCCCTCAGCAGTGGCTGACCTCCCTCCCTCCTTCTTGACCAGCCCCTTCTACTTTCTCCTGGGTTCTGCCCCTCCTGTTCCCCAAGTGCCCTTCCCCTGCAGTGCAGTCTTTTCCAGCCCAGGAGCTGGGAGCCCCACCTTTGCCCAGACACAGCCTTTCTCCCCACTTGGGCAGGCCCATGCACCACTCCTAGAGCTCCCCCTGTTATCTTCTTTCCTGCAACTCCTCCTCCTGCCTCTCTGGCCCTAACATCTTGGTCAATGTCTAAAAGTCGACCTGCCTTCTGGATGTCACCCTGTCCGGTGCAAGTGATGACCTCCTTCCCAGATAACCATGCCCATCTCCCACTGACCACTACGAGTGGCAGCTGCCCAACTTGACACGTGGGAGACACCCAACTCCTGCTTCAGTAAGGAACCAAGTCCCCCGGGTGTATCACTTACACAGCTCTCAAATTGGTGACCTCTTCTCCTCCCACCTCCTCCACGCTACTCCAAGACACCAAATGCTGCCCTCCTTGCCTCCAGGCTCTCCCTGAGAATCCATCATCCAGCAGTCCTCAGCATGTTCGGCTCATGTTCTTCCCAGGCTCTGACAGTCACAGTAGCAGACTGGATCCTGGACTGCATGGTCAAGTATGTGCTCCTGGACAGGGCACATAACACACTTCTTGATCTTCTCCTGACCCCATCTCTAGCTTAATCTCATCAGGCCTGAGCTGCACTCTTACTTGCTGGTGGCCTCAGGTGAATTAACTTCTTTGAGTATTAGTTTTTTCATCTTGAAGGTATGAGGGCCTTGGGTGTATTTAGTAGTAGAGCCCTTGCCTGGCATGAATGAAGCACTGGGTTCAGTTTCATAAGGTGGAGTAGGGGGGAGCTACATAAAATGATACCGTGGCAGTTAACATGACTTTACTGCCTGACCTATAGTGAGGACTCTGTGGATGGAGCTCTTCTGCTCTTCCTGCCTCTTGCCACTCTCAGCTTACAGCAAGCCTTGGTGACCTATCCTTGCCCATCTCTTGACCCTTGACTCACTTTCTTGGTCCTATTCTTGAAGACTTCCACCCTTCTCAGCTTCAGGTTTCTCCTTCAGGACTCCACGTCGTGTTCTCACCATCTGGTTCCAGCCCTGCTCACCTAGGCTGGGTGCTCTTGGCAGGGAAGGCCTGAGACTGACTGCTTGGTGAGGTACCCCAAAGCTCAGCACAAGCCCAGCTATAAGACAGTTGTCTGTGAGCCCTTGTTGAGTGAATGATTTTCCAAACTTGATCTTTGGGACCTGTCCCTGAAGACTAACACGCACTCTTTCCTTGCTTCGTGGAAACAGTGACCTAAGAGTCCTGGACCTAGGGTCTAGCTCCTGGGATGGAGCCATATGGTGCCTGAGGGTCTTCAGTTCACTCTTCTCTGCAGGAGCAACAGGACTCTAGCCCCATTTCTGCCTGATCCTAGCCTGTGATCCTTGATCCCAATAGCAGCTGCCCCTATCCTGTTACCTTTAGAAGGGTGCTGAAGCTATTCTGTACATGTTTTACAGGAACTGCCTTTTGTGGGGTGGATTCAGACCCCTGAGCACTTGGCTATTTACAAGGCTCGTCACGATTTATACATCACCAACAGTTTACAAAATGCTTTCCCACCCTCTGTTGCTGCAGTCTCCTGCAACTCTGTGAAATAGGACAGGCTGTGATTATTATGCCTACTTCACAGCTGAGCTGAGAGAGTCACCTGGATCACACATAGAGACTTAGGCTTAGGAGTTCCTCTGTGAGGTTATCCAGGGGTCAGAGGAGTGATTGGATCCCAAGGCCCTACAGTCTTGTGTAGACATCAGGTCCCCGCTGACCAGTACCCAGAATTCCTCCAGTGTCTGTGAGCTGGGCCACAGTTTGTCTAACTGGGGTATAGCCCACAGACCAGGAGTTGCGCAGAAGAGATGGCTGGCAGTATGTACCAGCCAGCGAACTGTGCTTGATAGGCTCTGTTCCCGCTATAGCACTGTGATACGCTGCCACAGTAACCTCATGGACCGTTTGAATTAAGAGACTTGGGTTGGGCCCAAGAGGAATAAGCACAAGCTTAGAGAAAACAGAGATGGAGTCATGAGCAGGCAGTGTCATAGCTGCCAGCATGCTGACCTCAAAGTGGGGCTCAAGGTCATTGTTGGGTCCGAAGAGGCTGTTAGTCTACAAGCTCTGCCAAGTCTAGTTAGGGTCCGGAGGAGCCTTTCTATACTCCCACACACCTAGCACCATGGAGGACAACCCAACTCACCGTGGGAACCCACAGGCTTTCTCAGAGTCAGCTCTTCATACCCCCAGCACACCTGGACTGAGACCTGGTGACCCCAGAAGAGAGGGCACATCTGGCTGTCAGAGGCCCCCTGGACTGGCATGCAGGGTGTTGAGCCCCTCATTTTGCTGGTGGGTCCCAGCTCTGCCTCAGAGAGCCCTTCCTCCCCACGCTGCCCCTTTGGCTGGGTCTGCTGGGGGCCATGCTAGCAGCGTGTGGTCATAGTTTCTCTTTAGCCCTGGGTTCAGGCATGAGTGTGCTCCTGGGAGGCTGACTCCTGCTTCCCCTTTGGAGAAGGACCTGACACCACTCTTGTGAGATACAATTTTGGTGTGGAAATGGCCATTCTGTGAGGTCGGAAGAGGGCCTGGGGGGGTCCCAGTCCTAGACATTCCCCACTATCCCTCCCCTCAGTGGTGACACTCGAAGGACCTCAAGGAGCTTTTGTTTGTATGGATTATAACTATCAATGGTTAGTAGATTAGATATTAAGATTTTAAATGTTTGCTAATATAAAAATGTATTATATGCTAATATCATTTTTAAGTGAAAAATAATTACATTTTCTAAAACAAAAACATTTAGTGGAAAAGACCCTCATTGTTTCACACTTTCACAAATTCTTTTTTTTTTTGTACCAGGGATCGAACTCACAACCTTGTGCCTGCCAGGCACGCACTTACACCACTGAGCTAAATTCCCAGCCTCACAAATCTTTATTATGGGGCTTCATAGAAGGCAGCTGGACCCCCATGTTGGCAGCTACATTCGGTTTATTACGGTATTACACATCGTGATCTCTCCATGATCTCTCAGTGTTATGGAAGTAGTTTTGACCCGATAGGCTCCCTGGAAGGTGCTCCATACCTGGGCCGCACTTGGAAAATCCCTGCGATGAAATCTCCCTACGTACCTGTGTCCCCAGCCGGAGAGCAACCCTGTGCAGTGGGAGGCTGTGAGCTAGATGAAGTCGTCAAATCGGTCACCTCAGCGGCTATCTGTACTCAGGCTTTGGGCAAGCCACTTACTGTTTCTCAGCCTTTGTTTCCTCCATTGTTCATACAGATGGATATTCCTCCAGGCAGCCATTGTCAAGTTCAGTGAGTCAGTGATTAGTATGTGTCTCTCACACTCCCCATCCTCCAAAGGTGGGCAGGTAGGGAGGGGGTATGGTAGATAGAGCTGGACCTGGTCTGTCCCCCGGCTCCTTATCCTCTGGGTAAGGCAGTTGTTGAAGTGGGGTGAGGGGGCAAGACTCATGGGGCACCTGTTGGGAAGGGAATGCAGTGGACCAGGTTTGGAGGGCAAGTTCCTGGCCCTGTTGGCTGCTGGTTTGCCAGTCAGGCTGGAGGAGCTCAGTAACCTGTTCCTCTTCAGCAGGACTGGGTGGCATTGTGGGGAGTCTGCCACTGACTTGTGAGTGGACGGTCCTCCTGCCTCTACTGCCAGCTGCTAGGGCTGGTCGGTCTATCTGTAGGAGGCCTGGTCTGGTGGTAGCCTTGTGGGAACACTCCCTTTTTTAACTCTTCTTCCTGCCTGCTTAATGCCTTGATTTTGTTTTGGTAAGTGTTCTGTAATCTCACCCTACCACCACGGGAATTGGGTGGACTGCAGGATGGGTCTGCTGCCTCTTTTCTTCCCCTTCCCCTCTACTGGCCCAGCTGGCAGGGCCTTCAGGAGACCTGACTTACCTTCCTGACTCCATCCCCTCTAGACCCACCAGATCTTTCCACCTCAGAGCAGTGCCTGTGACCCAAGGAGCACAACTTCACCCACACTCACCTGGCCCAGCCTGGTGCTTGCTCACACATCACTGCGTGGGCTGAACTCAGGCTTCAAGTTCTCCATATGTTTAAGACCTTTTCTCGTGTTTTATTTTATCTGATTTGGCTTTATGTGGCTTTCCTTCCTTTTGTACTAATGCTTCTCTCTGATCTTATTTGCATTCAAATTACCTCGCCAGGTGGTTCACCAATCAGAGGTAAGAATGCTGTCCGTGCATCTCGCCACGCCACGCCACTGCCGTCACCTCCACTCCATCCCGTCCAGTCTGTCACCTCCCCATTCCCATCCCGACCTCTCCAGCCTTTCCATCTCCAGCTCCAGCCCTGACACCCCAACACCACACACCGCCACTCTCAGTCATTCCCTCCTGTGGACTCATCCATTGCAAGTCTGACTTGTGGATATGCCAGCTGAGTCCCCCTTGGATAGCAGGCCATGCTGCTGGGCCTTCCACACCAGCCCCTTAGGAGTGAAGCCCAGCCTGTCCCTAAGGCTGGCCATGGATGGGAAACACAACCACACCTCACCTTCCCCTGGAGAGCCTCCTTTTTCTTAGGGTTCTTAAGTATTACTTGACTTGTCCTTTAATATCTTGATCCTGTAGTCAAGTGAGAATTGTTCTGCAAATCCCTTCAGCCCAGCAAGGACTAGGAAGAATGTCCAGTGCTCAAGATTTGAGTTGCTGGGTGACAATGTGGAAATAGACTCAGGCTTATCAGCTTGGAATCCTGCCATGTTACCTTCATGCAGTAGAGCCCTGTAACCTGGTAGTTAGCAAACAGACTGTCAAGCCAGGCTTGATGGTATACATACAATACCAGCCGTTAGGGAACTGAAACAGGAGGACTGTAAGTTCGAGGCTGGCATGGCATACATAGTGAGACCCCATCTTGAAAAACAAGACAAAAAGCTAGATGTGGTAGTACCCACTTATCCATAAACTCAGCACTCTGGAAAACTGAAGCAGAAGAGGTATAAGTTCCAACCCAACCTGTGCGACTTAGCAAGACCCTGTCTCAAAAAGATTTGGATTTAAGCCTAATTCATCACTTGCGTGACCTTCAAAAATTGACCAACTCTCAGAAATCTGTATCTTCTCTGAATTGAAGACGAGGCCATGTACACACAAGGCCACGAGAATGAAGAAGACAGAATGAAGATACAAACAGTGTCTGCTATACAGCAGATACCCTGTAACATGATGGCTTCCATTTTTATTCCATCATTTTCTCCTCACATACCCCTCGATGTTTGTGGGCACATTTAGGCCCTGAGAATTCAAAGCCAGGGTGCTCAGGGTGTAATTGGGGTAGGGAGAAGCAGTTTTGTCCCTGTGTGACATCTTGTCCATTGTCTGGAGGACAGGGTTTCACCCTGTATCCCTTGGATCCCCCAACCTTATCGCTCCGGGACTCCCTGCACATCCACTCAGTATAGATTAACTGCATTCCCTTCTGCTAGATCTCAGTGTTAGACCAGGTTTGGGGTTTCCATATGCAGATACACACAGATTCTATGTTGGGTCACCTGACCAGTCTCGGTTTTAGGTTCTCATCTTCCCAAGGGCAGGGTTCCACTTGGGTACCACTTCCTGCACCTAGTCTGTGGTACTAGCCATACCTTGAACCCCTGATGAGCTGACCCTGGAGCCCCCCATCATCCAGAGGCCTGACCCTTACCTGCTTGAATGAACATTTTCTGTAATAGTGTCCATACATCCCATAAACATGACCTGTTAGGTGTCCATCAGGACTGTACTTTCAGAAGATGATATTTGGTCTGTGTATTGGGCTCTGATCTTCCCTCATTCTACTAGGGAGGGCTGCCTACCCCCTTGGCCTGCACAGGTGGCATCATCGTCCCCCATCTCCAGTTCCTTGGGTGTTTACAGCCCCTTCTACTGCCCTGTCTGTGTGTGGCAGGAGAGGATGTCAGGCTGTGAATGGGGTAGAGCTTGGGCCATAGTACTCTTCCCTTTGGGCCTGGGCTGTAAGCACATGGTGTGGAACTGTTCTGGGGCTGCGGCCCAGTTACTAGGTGGGGCCTGACAGGTTCTGTGTGTCCTGTGTGGGTGTGATCATCAGTGAGCAGCCAGGGCCCTGGGGCAGGGGTTGAGGGCTGTTAGGGTCACTCCAGCTGTTCTGTGCAGAAGTAGTTTCTGTCAGATTTTGTCCTGTGGGGGTTGTTAACTGTCCATTGGACTGTCCTGTGTGGGTGTAATTGTCTGTCAGATTGTTCCAGGGAGGGGCAAGTAGCTTATGCCCCATGGGTTTTACTGTTGCAGATAACTTGCCCGGTGTGTTTTCAGGGTTGGTTGGTTTTTTTTTTTTTTTTTTTTCCTTTCCAGTTTATTGCTGGGCCTGGGGCTGGCCAAGGCAAGTGGTTTTACCTGCTACACTGGTCCTCCACCTTAGACTCCTCCACCTGGACCAGCCCCCAGCCTCCCAAGCCCAAGTTTCCTCTACCTTCTGGAAGAGTCCTTTTCAGCTGCCCCTCCCCCATGACATCTTGGCTCCTGTCTGTCTGTGGCCAGAGCAGCCCCTCAGGGTGCTGCCCCAAGCAGGAGCTCTAGCCTCCATTAGCCTCCTGAATTATGCAGAAGCCGTGGTGGGTCGAAGCACTTTAGCAGGACTAGGCTGAGAGGAGCTGGAATGGGGTGGAGCTGGCAGTGTGGGTGGGGTGGAGGGGGAGGAAGGAGGGGATAAGGAGCATCAGGCCCCCAGGCCAGCCCCTTCCTTCCTGAAGGGTGGCAGACACTCACCCCAGGAGGGCACTACTTGCTGGCTGGCAGGACTGTAGGTCTCTCCCACACCTGGCTCCCAAGGTGCCTGGAAGGATTGTTGCCAGGAGCACAGACAGGATGATCACTGGCAAGCAGGCTCCAGGACTGGCAGGAGCAGAACTGACACTCACCGGAGCTGGGGGTGGGGTGCAGCCCCTGGTGAAGGGATAGAGGAGATAATGCTCAGAAGCACAATCCTTGGTTCCTGTCTGGATGCCACTGGGCTTATCAGGGAGAACTTCTTGGAAGAATCACACTTGCCAGGGTGTGGCCCAGGTGAGCTGTAACATCTGTCCCACAAAAGCTACAGGTGCTGTCAAGACCCCCATGCTCCAGGCCACACTCAGGGTGGACCATGGCTGACCTCTCCCTTTGTGTCCCCACAGGTGCCTTGCAGATTGAGAGCAGCGAGGAGTCGGACCAAGGCAAGTACGAGTGTGTGGCAACCAACTCAGCAGGCACACGCTACTCGGCCCCTGCGAACCTGTATGTGCGAGGTAAGGACTCGGCAGTGCCTGGCCTCTGTCACCATGGAGCTGAGCTGCACCTGTCAGGCACACTGCCTGGAGCCCTTGGTGCAGACGCTCAAGGGACTGCTGTGGGCCCAGTCTCCTTCCTGCTTCTTTCTACAGCAGCAGCAGCTCCCCTGGGCAGGTTCCTTGAGTTCACCACTGTTTGCCTTCCTTCCCTGCAGGCTTGTGGGGAAATGGCCCCTCTTGGGAACATTCGTATCTCTTGCAGGTCCTTGATGCATGGTCCCGGAGCCCTGTGGAAGTCTAGAGCCTTCCAAGCAGATGTTTCTGGGTGTGTGTGTGTGTGTCTGCACATGCACATGTGTATGCACAGGCGTGTGACTTCGTGTGTAAACATGCATACCTGGCCTTGCTTTCCTCCTGTCTGCTCCAGCAGGGCTCTGGGCTTTAAGGCAGTTAGGCCTCAGGCATGGGACCAGCAAATCTGTACCTTGGGGTCTTTCTGGAGGAGGCTGCTATGCCCTTATCACCAGCCCAAGCCCTGGTGTGGATGAAAGCACCTGTGGGTACATTGCCTTGGGTGAACACGTAATGTGTTTTGGTGTTCTTCGTTGAGATTAAGTGGATCATATGGTTTTTCACTCAGTAGAAGGGGTCTCTTAGCCCATAAGTGACCAAAGCTGACATCCCCTTGTCCTTTCCCAAGAACACACTGGGTATGGTGTGCATCATGCCCAGAAGGGACTCTAGAAGCCCTTGCTTCCCACACTGTCCCTCAGCAGTCCTACACCGATGGTTGTCATTAAAAGTTAAGCCATCCCTACTCAGAGTGTTGAGAAAGGAAGGAGATTCAGCCTCTTTGCAGTGATAATTTTATCACCCAAGTGCTTAGTTCAGTTTCATACTAAGGAGGTCGCTAACTGTCCCCGCAGTGTGCAGGGATGGGATGAGGGCAATGGCCTGCTACTCTTAGGGGCCATTGGTCAGACTTGCTTACTCAGGACCAAGAAAATCATGCTGTCAGCCAGCATATACTTCTCAAGAGTCTGCTGCATGTGCAGCACAGGGTCATTCTGGAGAGACTACTTGGTGACTCGTCAACTGCAGAGGATCTGTAATGAGCAAACCACCTCAGAGCGGAAGATACTTCATGGGAGCCGTTGTGGGGTGGGAAGTCTCCACTGCCCTCTTCAAGACAGGTATCCTGCTCCTCAAGGCTCAGTTGGGTTGGCAACATCAGAGAGAGAAGTCAGAAGCCCCAGAACCTCCCAAATGATCCAGAGGGATGGAGTTGTAAACAGTATAATCTTTACTGCTCACTGATCTAGAGCAAGTTTCTGACAGAGGCACTAGGGACTAATGAGCCCCATCTGAGAGATTAGCAGCTGGAAGCCAGGCAGGGTGATGCAAACCTGTAATCCCAGCACTTGGGAGGCTGAGGCAGGAGTATTGCTGAGTTTGAAGCCAGCGTAGTGTACATAGTGAGTCCAAAGCTAGCTGAATTACATAGCAATACCTAGATAGATAGATAGATAGATAGATTGATTGATTGATTGATTGATTTAAAAAAGAAAATTAGCAGCTGGAAAGACCTTTCTCAGAAACCCAGTTGCCTCCTATCCCAAACATCATGAATGTGTATCTTTTCCACCTAGTGCAGTTCCAAAAGATTGCAGAATCAAGAGTGTGAAGGTCCTTGGTCCTAGCAAAGAAACCCTGTCTGCATGTGGCAACATCAGAGAGACAAGGGGCTCACCCCTTGCAGGTTGCGTGGGGATGGCCATATGACACATCTCCTGTGGTGGGCTGCTGGAAGGGATGCTGAGGCAGGACATGTCCCAGACCCACGGCAGACGGGCCCTTTGTTGTCGTCCTATTCGAACGGCATTCTTTGAACTCACTGTTACGCTGGCCTCAGCCCCAGAGGTGGGGCAGTGAGGTTCTCTTTGGAGATGGACTGAGCTTTCAGCTCAAGCGCTGACCTGGGAGGTCTTAACTCTCTCAGAGCAGCTCCATCTATGGGGCCCCTACTGTCCATACCCAGTGGGCTTGGGCAGAGCCCTCCCTAGCTCTGGTGTGACCCATCTCCCCACCCCACAGGTGTGAATTCACCTTCGTGGCTCCATTCCCAAGATTTGAGTGTGGGAGTTCCTTTAGTTTCAGTCCCTCTTGCCAGGGATGCTAAAACAGTTAACCTGTTTTATCCACCATGTGCATCCCCCGCCCCATGTTGATATTTAAGAACACTCCCGATCCTCTGTCCCCAGGGCCTGCTCCATGTCCAGACCCTATCTAGATTGATACCTGTCTTGCTTTGTCAAGAGCAACCTGCCTGATAGGCCCCAGAGAGCCCTCCTGTCTTGGCCAGGTACTCTGAGTATCTGAAAAGCCCTGCTCCCTGGAACCCTTGCCCCTGGTGTCTCTATCCCTCCTCATCTTGTGCCTCAGAAACCCATTGCCTTCAACTCCAGCTCCTCTGGTACAGCCTTCGCCATGCTGGATATGAGCTGTGTATTCTGAACCCTACAGGTGGGTGGATAGCAATGGGAGGGTCCCCCCGTGCCAGCCTGCCTGCTGGCCTGTGCCCCACCTGTGTCCCTGCACAGTGGCTTTGAGGCTTCTTTCCATAGCAGAAAAGCTCTCTTAGGACCCAAGCTCCCACATCCTGACTGGTGTGTACTCCAGTGCCTGGTTTCATATCCTCAGCACTATTGACATTTGGGTAGGGGGAGGCTTTTCTCTTCTAGGTTTTGTACTATCCCTGGCCAACTGGATACCTGTAGTACTCTCTAGTCAAACCAACCTAGATATCCAAAACTGTCTCCAGACACTGCAACATGCCACCCAGGGGGAACTCAGCCCAGTTGAGACCCAATGCACTGAATCGACAGCTTCCTGCTGGCTTTTGTCACCATCTGTCTCTGACTCTTCTTCCTCTGCATCCATTGGCCTGCCAGACTTGTCTCCCACTCAAACTTGGTTCAGTGTTTGCTTCACATGCCTCCTCTGTCGTCCGAATTTTTAGGACTCCACTGCCTTTCTGAAACTGTGTGGCTGTGACAGTATGGGACAGTGTGTGTAAAACTTGTGGCATAATGCCAGGCACAGGAAGTACCTGTAAGTCGCTTGCCCTGGCTGCCATTGGGGTGGTGCTGAGGGGTATGTATCATACAGTTGCATCTGATTTTGTTCACAGTTGCCCGGAGCTCCACCCACAGTCTAGCAGGCCCAGGCATGCTGGGTGGACTAGCTTCTTTGTGTGTCACCAGCTGACTCCCTCCCTGAGTGACTCATTCTCTCCTTCCATCCACAGTGACTTTCTTCTCCAGGTCTCGATGTGCAGCTGTCCAGGGCAGGGTGCAGTTCCACCCTGCACAGAGCGTGACCTACCTGCACCAGGGCCACCAGCCTTCTCATTGTTTCAGGGACCTGGCTGCCAGGCCACTGTGCTCTGAAACAGGGGAAGCGTCTCTCTTATTTTTTCCCCATAGGTGTCCAGATGTGTTCCACATGCTGATGTTGTGCAATGGGGGGCTTCCCCAAGGTGCCGCGGGGTTCTAGTGGCTCATGTATTGGGTGGGTGGGCCCTGACCCCAGAGCCCAGTTCACCGGGCCTGTCAGAGCCGTGGAGTGTGTGTGAGGCATGGGGACTGGCCTGTGCTCCATTTCTACCTCTCTTGGTCCTGCCCTCAGCGTCCCTGGCACATGCCGGAGGGCCCTTGCCCTGTCCACTTTGTCCTTCATGAGTCCTGAGTCTTTTGTGAGTGGCATGGTCCATGTGCACCGTGTGCACGCGTGTGTGCGAGGGGGCACAGGAGTCTTGTCTCGTCTCCGTGCTGTGTGGGCAGATGAAGGTTGGCCTGTTTTTACTCTCTCTGTGTTTCTCCTTGTCTTTTTTTTATTCCCTCCTCATCCTCATCGCACTCTGCCATCAACCCAAACTCTCATCTATCAGATCAGCGAGAAGGTTGGTCCTTTTCACTTCTTACCCATCTACAGTTCGCCCGTCGATGGGATGTACCCGTCAATAGGGACCAGCGGGCTTGGTCAGCTCCCTCAGGCTCTCTCCAGCTATGCCTGCCTGCTCATCAGCCTCTGCTTGTCATTGCTGGGCCAGCTGGCAGGCAGGCAGTACTTGGGATGGGTGGGCAGGCCCCCTGCCCTGCATGCTTCTGCTGCTTGCATCTCTGATGCACCATGTGTCTGCATGTCCCCTTAGCGGGGCTTCCCTGCTGGAGTGGTAGGGCTGGCATGTTGCATGGCATGAGCTGCACCCTACCTCTGTTCTGGGCTGGGCTAGCTGTCTGCTTTGGGTGGTGCTTAGGAGTGGTTGGGGGAGTTAGGTTCAGAGGGAACTACGAGAGCTGTAGTGCTAGACATGCACCTGGGGGGCCTTCCACAACCTCCCACTTGTATGGAGGCTATGTTTGCCTAAGTGAAGCTGAGCTATGAGGAGACAAAGGGAAGAGGCTCACGTAGCATAGGCTGTTCCCTTGAGATCTCATGTCCCCAGTGCATGCCCTTGCCCTGTCCACTGCACCCTTCATGAGTCCTGAGTCTTTGGGACAGGACAGAAGTCCTACAGTGTCTGCATTATCCTCAAGACCTCTGAAGTCCTCCCTGAGGTTTGAAGAGGCAGACCAGGGAGGGCAAGTGTGAAGTTGAGGTCAATCCTGGTTGGCCTCAGGGAGTTTGTATCCCTGCTTCAGGGCTAGTGGCATCTTCTTGGCTCCCTGCAAAAGTTCCTCCACTGTTACCTTTTTCCCAGATCCAAATTCAGATCATCCCACCTGCCCAGGCTCCTCTACCCGAGCCTCTTACCCAGTCCTGGGTGTGTCTGAGGGCAGAGTGCCCTCAGCATGGTGCTGGCACTGAGTGTTCAGACACAAGTTGCTTAATCCTGGAGTGCCCTAACAGTCAGCACAACCTAACGAGGATGTGTGGGAGCCTCAAAGTGGCTCCTGGCTCAGCCTCAGCTGGGAGGGCCTCCTGGAGTTACCGCAAGCCAGATCCAAAGCCATCAGGTTGGAGCTCAGTTTTCAGCTGTCCATCCCCACCCTAGTGCTGGGCTGGTGGTCATTCTGTGTTAGATGGCATGAGGCCCTCCTGTCTACTGGGCTTTGGGGGTTCAGAGCTGAAGCAAAGGACAGATTGAGCCACAGGAAACACCCAAGCCACCTGGTCTGCTCTGCATCATGTACTATGGCTTGAGTTTCCTCAGTGGGAGAGAGGGCGCCTTCGGGCGGAGGGCTGCAGACAGGGCTCAGATGTCAGCCCCGAGCATCCATCCATATGCACTTCTGAGCTCTGGGGCATTTTGGTTACACCATTTCGCTGACCAGGCGGATCTTCCTGGATGTTCAGAAAACAGTCATCAGCAGACAGACCAGCCCGCAACCACTCCCCCTACACCCCTTCACGCATCCTGTGGATCTTTTGTCTCTTCCCTTACCCCACTCCTCCACCCCCACCCTATGGTCCCACCAGAAATAAGCACATACACAAATATTTAACGGGAAGGAGAAATGAGTTTCTAAATATTCCAGGGGGATTTGCTGGGCTGGTAATTTGTTTGGCGCTGATAATTGCATCTTACATTTTTCCAGCTTTACTTAAAACTGTGTGCTGGGTGTGCCAGCATTTAATTACTGCTCTGCGGCAGCCACAAGGTTATTTATTAAAGAGTTATTTTATCTTGATACAGTGGATCCTGCCCCTTATCCCCTCCTTAATGTTGTGTTATTTTCATCAGAGAAATTTCCGTGAGTGAATGCAGATTGCGGGGCTGCCTCCCCCTGCGATTAGGCTGTCACTCCACTGAATGCTGATGCCTCTGGGCGCCGCACCGCCCTATTATAGGGGGTTGTCAGCGCAAATAATTAGACTTAAAAGTTACAGCTGAAATATAATCCAGAAATGGCAGGGCCCTGTTTTGGAAATTGTCTATAAAATGTCAGCAGTAAGGATGCACAGGGAACCGTAATAGACTGGCATTGTTAGACCCTGAGATTAGAGCTTAGGTGCGTTTTTCCCAGCTCCAGTTTTTACTTCCTCGCTGTTGGTTCTGTCAGTAGACCGAGTTCAGAGTGAGTCCTGCTCCTTTTGGAGGCCTTGTGTTTGTGACAGCAGGGGGAGGTGGTGGGACTGCTGTGGTGAGGTACCCCTCAGTCTTGGCTGTTATCGTGGGATTCTCCAGTCAGGTCTGGGACCTGGGGCCCTATCACACTAGGGCTACTAGGAGCTTGTCTCTCGCTTATCTCTTGCCTGTTTTTCCCCTACTTTTTCTCTGTATACATGCTGACCTCCCCCATCCCGTGGGGAAGACGTGTATGAACTGCAGCAAACTGCACTCCAGGATTTTTGTCTATGACTAGAGCCCCGTGTCCTGTGAAAGATGGAGGTGCTACATCCGGGGGCCTCTAAGGCTGAGATCCTTTCATGGTGGCATGGATGACCTTAAGGGTCACATCTGATCTGACATTCATCCCTATCCCCTAGAATCCTCTGTACCACCTGCATCCAGGAGGGAAATGTAAAAAAAGCAAAACCATTCTTATTGTCAGTTCCCTCAGGACCTCAATTTACTGATGTTTGCTAGAATCAGATGCTTTTAAAGGAGTAGCCCAAGAGATTGGTATGATCTCCAGAGCTGATCCACAAGGTCTGCAATGGGGCCTGAGAATCCTGTCCTCCAGCAGCGCTCTAGGCATAAAGTGCAGTCACATTTCTGAGCTGTTTAAGTTTGGCCCTCAGGTTTATTGGGTAAGAACCTATTTCCTTCATTGGGCTGCTTGTTCTGACATCTAAGGACCTGATGTAGCCTCAGGATTCTTCCATTGACCAGGGTCAAACTTGTAGGCATGATCTCTCCCTGGACACAGGCTGCTGAAGTCCCTTCCCTGCGCAAGCTGGAGCTGCATCTCCTCCCAGTCTTAGCTAACCCCGAAGCTTCTCCCTGTAGCCTCTTGGGTCTTACGTTATCAGCCAAGGCTCTGAAGGGTGAGTTTTTCACAACATAGACCTACTAATACTATGAATAGGAAGGTGGGCATGCCACTTCCTGTATTAGTGTTAAGTCTATTCCCTTATCCATAATTAGGAGGTGATGGTGTGAGAACCCTCTCATGTAGTAATACTCAAGAGTGGTTTCCCCTTGAACCTGTTCTCATGCCCCTTGGCCAAGACGAGATGGGGCAGCCACTAGCTAGGAGGACAGAGAACTGGCCAGCAGCGGCTGCTCTGCTGTGCTGGAACCCTATCTGCCTGTGCTTCACTTCCGAGCACCTTTGCCTTAGTCCATTTCTGGAGCCAAGGGAGTGCCTGCATCCCAGTCTGGTGACAGCTGTGTGTGCTTCCTGGTCTTACCTTGTGCCAGGTTAAAAGGGTGCTAGAAGGGGACTGTTTGTTGCTACTGGGTGCTTGCCAGTTACGCTGCACCTGTTCTCTGCCATGAGAGCTGCTGTGTCTATGGCATGCTGTCATCATCCGAGTGGACTCTCAGCATCAGGCCAGATGACAGCAACCCACTTACACTAGCATAGCAGAACAAGTGTCTCATGTTACAAAACTAAAAACTGTAGAAATAGATTTGATGTGGGGCAGGGCCAGAGCCAGGTATTTAAACAATTTCAGCAGGCCTTTGTCTGTCTTTGTTTCTAAGCTGTGCTTTCTGCTGGTGACTTCTTTGTTCTTGAGCAGGTTCTCTTATGTGTTGGGAGAGGTGGTCCCAGCCTTTCTAAGCTTAGCTACCCCCATAGTAAGAGTAAGTCATTTTTGTGATAGTTTATACAAATGGCCAGAGATTGGTTCTTGTTAGCCAGATCTGGGCCATATACCCTATGTACTGAGAATGGAGGAAAAGTGCTCCTGTAAAGAAAAGGATGGGTCTGGGGCTGTAGCTCAGTGGTAGAGTGCTTGCTTAGTACGTGTGAAGGCCCGGCTTTGATGCCCAGCAAAAGAATAGAAAATAAAAGGGAGTGGTTCTGAGAAGGCAGAATTTGGGACTTCCACAGGACACTGCTCTCCCTGTGAGCTCAGAGGTACAGATCCAGCCAGTGAGCCGGTCATCGTGACTTGCTCAAGGGACTGATGGTGTTGTGGCTCTGTATGGAGGCTCAGAATGTGGCGCGCTGTGGAAGGCGTGGAAGCCAGTGCTCAGCAAAGCTTTGTCAGCAGTAGAGGAACACCGGGGAACCATGCGGGAGCTTGCTAGACAGGGGAATGACAAATCTGTGCTGTGTATGGGGAGCCAGGGGAGTGGGCAGAATAAGGCAGGAGGACCCATGACGAACCCCCTGCAGGGACTCAGGGAGCAATGGTGGTGGCTGTTACCCATGTATTTGTAGAGAAATAAAGAGACTTAAAAGATACGGCACTGACAAGACCTGATGACTTGCTGAGTGTGTCTGCTCTGGGCATCAGTTTGATCCCTGAACCAGTGGTCTTTCTAGTTGTTTCCAGCTCTGATTCTGTAATCTGCAACTGCACGAGGTACTCCTGATGTGGTACCACGGGTGCTCTGCATGCCTGGGCTTGGAAACCAGTACTGTCAGTGGTGCCGTTAGGTCACTTAGCCTCGCTCCCTGTCTTCTCCAGTGTGTAAGGATGCTCATGTAGGACATACCCAAGCCTCTGTCCAACGCCACATGACTGGTCTGCATGCCTGCATGGCTGCACGTGACTTCCCACTCTCTGCATGCTCTGGTGAATGTCTGTACCAAGCTTGCAACCTCATGGGGTAGTTTTAAGTTGCACCTTGGAGTGAGAAGCTCAGAACAGTTTCTGGTCAGGGGAGTCCAAGGCTGGAGGTTTGGCCAGGCACAGCCACCCTTCCCCTTGAGACCCTGTTCGCTGGCACAGAAAGCCGTCTGTTCGGCACCCTCATCATGTTACTGCCATCATCATGCCCATCCTGCCCGCGGACCACATCCCTGGCCCACCTCAACCCTGGCCCTGGCCCAGGCCCTGGCCCAGCCCTCCTGAGAGGCAGCCTCCACTCCTGGATCCCAAGTTGTCCCTAGAGCATGACTGAAGCCCAGCAGGTGGTCATGCCACTTCCTCTTTTCTTCCTTTGGGCCATGGCATGGAGATTGATGCCATGACCCCAGAGAAGGTGGCTCTGCCACTCCCAGACTGACCTGCTGCCTGCCCCAGCCATGCTGTGAGGATCCTTACCCTAGGCACCCCAGTGAGCCCCTCTGGAGATACATGGGGAGTTAGGACAGGGGCGAGCAGGGGTTGTCACTGGAGGGCAACTTGAATTGTAGTCCTGACCAGGCCTGGATGTTGCATTATGTCCCTGTATATCCATGGACCTTTCTGGGCCTCATTTACCTAGGATATAAAATGGGAGCTTGGTTGTGAGAGCTGAATGCAGGGGCTGCTTCTAGCCCAAAATGGGGTGGGAGATGGTGATCCAGGGCCCAGGGATGCCACCCCTCCTATTTCTAAGCCTGGGCTGGGCTCTGACAGAGGGGCTTCTTGGATGAGGGGCCCCTGCCCTTCTATCCACCCTCGTGTCCTGCCCGGCCTGTGAGTACCTCTCTCCCTCCTTTCACAGTGCGTCGTGTGGCTCCTCGTTTCTCCATTCCTCCCAGCAGCCAGGAGGTGATGCCAGGTGGCAGTGTGAATCTGACATGTGTCGCGGTGGGTGCACCAATGCCCTATGTAAAGTGGATGATGGGGGCTGAGGAGCTCACCAAAGAGGATGAGATGCCAGTTGGCCGCAATGTACTGGAGCTCAACAATGTCGTGCGCTCTGCCAACTACACCTGTGTGGCCATCTCCTCGCTGGGCATGATTGAGGCCACAGCTCAGGTCACAGTGAAAGGTAAGTGAAACAAGTATCTGCCGTGGCTGGTGCCCTGGCCTGTCACAGGGACTCTAGGAAATTGTAATGCCTGTGGCAGGTGTGACTAAACTGAGTGCTGGGGTACAAGTGGACCTGAGGGGTCATTAGGTCTCCTGGGTCTCCCAGGCCCTTAAAGGAGGCAGGATTTTCTGTCTCTGACAGCCTTGATGAGAGCTGTGTATTGAGCTTGTGGATAGCAGACATCAGGCTAGTAAGCACAATTTGTTTTGTTTTATTTTTGTGTTACTCTGGGAGATAGGTGGTTTTCCTATCCCTGTTTTATAAATGAGGGAATCAAGATAGAAGAGAGTTGGTGTCATTAGCCCACGAAGAGAAATAAATGACAGAGCAGGGACTTGAGTCCACAGCTCACACCCCTAACTACTACATGGTACCAGATCCTTGGATTGAAGCCTCCCGATACAAGAATATGGTGAGTCAGGTATGATCCTTCACACCTGTAATACCAACATTCTGGGAGGCTGAGGCAGAAAGAGCACAAGTTTGAGCTCAGTCTGGGCAACTTAGCCAGTCCCTGTCTCAAAAGGAAAAAAGTCTGGGGAATGTAGCTCAGTGTAAAGACCCTGGCATCAGTCCCCAGTACCACATTTTTTTTTAAAAAGAAGAATATAGCTAAGGAGGCAAGTGGCGTAGAGCCTTGGCAGTAGGCACGTGTGTAAGACATTCTAATACACGTGGGATGGACTCCTTCCTGGTCTCCTTGCTTTCATTCATTCTGCCTCTGATCATCTTCTATTCTGCACATGCGAGTGTTTTGTTTTGTAATACTGGGGGTTGGACCCGGTCACACTGAGCTATATTCTTAGCCCTTTCCATTTTTTTTATTTTGAAACAGAATGTCACTGAGTTGTCCAGGCTGACCTCAAATTTGTGATCCTCTTGCCTGAGCCTTCCTAGTAGCTGGGATTGCAGACATATACCATCATGGTCAGATTTTGAGTGGTCATTTATTAATTCTTTTTTGGTTTTTTCTGTTTTTTTGTTTTGTTTTGTTTTGAGACAGGGTCTTGCTATGCAGTTCAGGCTGCCTTTGAACTCACTACGTAACCTGGGCTCGCCTTGAACTCATGATGATCCTTCTGCCTCAGCCTCCTGAGTGCTGGGTTTACAGGTGTGCGCCACCACACTCAGTCCTTTTTTAAGAGAGGTCGAGAGAGCTTTCATTGCTCCCTTTGCCCTTAAGATAACAGATGAGGGTTTTCACTGTGTTTTCCCTGGGCTGCTGGACACTGACCTGTGCATCCACTGAGGCTACGTGAACACACACACATCTCAGCTTCCTTTGCTCCCCATCCAACCCTTTCTGTTGCTGATTCCATCTTCTCCTTAGGCCTTGAAAGGCTTTCCCTCTCTATAACCCCATCCAAGAAGATTCCATGGATTTTTCTGCATCGCAGCCAGTACTTCCTGCTGTCATTGTACGTGATTATTACCAGCTCATATGTTGGTTCTCTCACTGGACTGTAAGCTCCATGAAAGCAGGGATGTAATCAAGTGGCCCTGGTGCAATCAATGAATGCCTGGCACTTAGTCGGCACTCAGTAGTCATTGACTGAATGTGAACCTGGGGGCTTCTTTACATTCAGTTTGAACCTTAGAACCAGTGCCATAGGAAATATTTTCCCTTCTTGCCCGTAACTCATACTTGCTACACAGTGGGGAGCATTGAGCTTCAGAGGTGAGTCTCTGCCACCTCGTCTGGGCGTTTTCCATCTCCACAGGATGTTGTAGGCCACATCCCCTCTGGAAATCACTGTAAACCTTTCAGGCCGTTCTTCAGAGTGGGCTATGGTTGTCAACCTTACTCTGGCAGCCACTCCGGGTTCTCTTGCTAGGATCGGTCCCTAGGGTCATGACCTCAGGCATCCCTGAGTCTTCCACTTTGTCCACAGCTCTTCCGAAGCCACCGATTGATCTTATAGTGACAGAGACGACTGCCACCAGCGTCACCCTGACCTGGGACTCTGGGAACTCAGAGCCTATATCCTACTATGGCATCCAGTACCGCGCAGCTGGCACAGAGGGCCCCTTCCAGGAGGTGGATGGTGTGGCCACCACCCGCTACAGCATTGGTGGCCTCAGCCCTTTCTCGGAATATGTCTTCCGTGTGCTGGCAGTAAACAGCATTGGGCGTGGGCCACCCAGTGAGTCGGTGCGGGCACGTACTGGGGAGCAGGCGCCCTCCAGCCCTCCGCGCCGTGTGCAAGCCCGCATGCTGAGTGCCAGCACCATGCTGGTGCAGTGGGAGCCTCCCGAGGAGCCTAATGGCATGGTGCGGGGCTACCGTGTCTATTACACACCAGACTCCCGTCGCCCCCTGAGTGCCTGGCACAAGCACAACACTGACGCCGGGCTCCTCACCACCGTGGGCAGCCTGCTGCCTGGCATCACCTACAGCCTTCGTGTGCTTGCCTTCACTGCCGTGGGTGACGGCCCACCCAGCCCCACCATCCAGGTCAAGACGCAGCAGGGAGGTAGGTGTGCCTGTGTCTGCCAGGGACAGCCAGCAGCAGAGCTTATGGTGGAGGCTGTCCTCTCTCAGGCCCAGAACTTGGGGGCTCAGCGAGAATGAGGACGCTGTATTCCATAGCTGCATGGTCACAGTGGATGTAGGACAAGGGTGGGAGAGTGGCGCCTCTTTGCCCTGGGCACCCTGGCCTTAGGGTGCATGGGTACTGACAGTGCCTGGTGTGGGTGTTGCAGTTCCCGCACAGCCCGCGGACTTCCAGGCCGAGGCTGAGTCGGACACCAGGATCCAGCTATCATGGCTGCTGCCACCACAGGAGCGAATCATCAAGTATGAGCTGGTGTACTGGGCAGCAGAGGACGAAGGGCAGCAGGTGAGCCATGGGCTGGGGAGGGTGGAGGATGGACTGGGTCCTCCTGAGCCCAGAGGGTCTGTGATGGGCTCACGCAGGCAAGCTTTTGTGGATTCTGTGGTTCATGTGGCCACAGCCTCTAAGGTTTTTCATCAGAGTTTTATGGCCTACACGGCCCCCATGGTGCTGTAGTCTTTGCCTCTGTCCCCCTATGCTGGGGGCAGAGGTCCGGGCGTCTGTTGTGGCTCACTCGACACTGGCACAACCCTGAAGTTTCTCTGGGGCCATGTGTGGCTAGTAGTTTCCGTGGCCCATGTGGTCTCTGGAGAATTTGGGCTGTGAGCTGGTTTCCATGTTCCTTGTGAGGTCTCTGTGACCTTGTGGGGAGGGTATCATGGAGCCACACTGGGTCCTCAGGGCAGGCCACAGCCTGTGTGAGGAACAACCTCTAAGTGACCTTTGAGGTCTGAATAGTCAGTGAGTGCTCCCTGCCTCTTCCAGCACAAGGTGACCTTCGACCCCACCTCCTCCTACACCCTGGAGGACCTGAAGCCTGACACACTGTACCGCTTCCAGCTGGCTGCCCGCTCCGACATGGGGGTGGGTGTCTTCACCCCCACCATAGAGGCCCGCACAGCACAGTCTAGTAAGTGTCTCCTGAGGCCACTGTCTGTCACCCCTGGGCTGGGACATACACCTTCCCCTTCAGCTAGCAGGGTAGTCAGGTCTGCTGGGTCCCACATTGGCCTCTGGTTTGGCCTCTGAGTCTGGACCCTGAGAAAGGGACAGGTAAGTGCTCCCTAGTCTGTCCAGGCGGCATCTGCTCTCCCCATTCCTCGCCCAGCCCCCTACCCCCACCCCCTGCCCAGGTAAGTTGTGTCTGTGGCTCATCTCTGTCCTCCATCCCCCTTACACTGGGTCTCATGGTGACTTGGTGGGCCTGCCACGTCCCAGATCTGCTTTGGCGGCTGTCTTCCTTCCCCGTAGCCCTGCATCTCATCTCCCTCATCACCCACATCCCCTCCCTCATGCCACCACCATGAGATTATATGTAAGCCGTGAACTCAGGGACAGGACTATGGGAATGTGACTTGTGTGTTGGAGCATGTCTCTTCCCTGTGTGTGGAAGCACATCATTGGTGTGACCCACTGGGGGATATTGTGTGAGATCTGTGGCTGTGTGTGTGATACTTCCTGTGAGCATGTGTGACTGCACCTCACCACCAGGCCATGTAGTGCCCACGTGTGTCAGTGTATCTTGGTATGACTGCGTATCTCTGTTGGTGACTTTATGACTGAGTCATTGTAGCCCTGCAGGTGACAGATTGTGCGTGATGCTGGGTGACCTGTTTGTGATCACATAACCACATGGATCACTGTTGTGAAGCTTTGATAATGTGGCCATGGGTGTGACTGTGGCTGGTGACCCCAGGTGATGATGACATAAACATGGCAGTGTCTGTGAAGACCGTGTGATGTGGGACTTTTGGCCCAGACTGGTGATAATCCAGAGGCTGCCTGTGACCTTGTGTGCATGGGTTCATTCTGGAAGTACCTGTCATGCTCCCGCTGGGTACATTGCAGGGGTGGCAGCATTACCAGATGTCATGGCTGCTACCCACCAGCACCCTGGTCAGGCAGGGCAGACAGAGGATACCTGCGATTTCCCAAATGAGCTTCTAATTAGATTTATTTGGAGTGAGATGAAGACCAATGAGCCTCCTCTAGTCAAGAGTCAAAGAGATCTGCCCTGAGGAGATAACACTTCCCTGAGGCCCAAAGTAAGGGTAGGAGCCAGCAGGATAAAGGAACAGGTCCATGAGGCACAGAGGCCTCAGGCAGGGAGTCTGCAGGCCCAGAGGTTGGGACATGCACCTACTCCTCCGGAGGCTGGGAAGCCTGTGCTCAGGGGCAAGTAGCAGGCCAGCATGGCTGGCACAACCATAGCATTCAGAGAGCTGGCTCCGACTAATCTCTGAAAATGAACAGGGCAACCCTAGAGGATGCAGAAGACCGCTAGGAAGCTTTGCAGCTGTCTAGGCAAAGGATGATGTCACAGGTGAGGTGGTAGGTTTGGGACTTGGGAATGGAGTGGGAAACAGGTCCTGAAAAGAGGGTAGCAATAGTGCATCTTGTTTCTGATGTGTGAGGCCTGGAGACGAGTGCCGCCCTGAGGACTGGGAAGGTGTGGCAGCCAGTGTAAAGAGCAGATACCCAGGTTCAAGCTGTCTTGTGCTGTCTGAGCGGGAGTATGTGCCAGGCCCTGGGCAGGAGGAAGAGCTTAGAAGATTCGAGATGGAAGAAATCCAGGAGAAGGGAGAATATCTGGGAGGGTGGAGAGAGTGGAAGTTTATTTATTTATTTATTTTTTGGTACCGGAGATCAAACTCACAACCTTGCACCCGCCAGGCAGGCACTTATGCCACTAATCTAAATCCCCAGCCCCCTGGAGAGGAAGTTTTGAGAGGCATACCAGAGGTGGAGTGGTCAGGAACGGGGACACAGGCCTACCCAGTGGACCTGGTGGTGAGGAGTGGGCATGGGCAGGAGTTGTGGCAGCGTGGCGGGCTGTGCAGGAGGTGAGAAAGGAGAACAGCAAGCTCAGAATCTGTCCACTCAGCTGTGCGGGCCACCACTGTAGCTGGAGGGCGCTGTGGTACCAAAGGCAGGGTTTTCTTTTAAGATGGGGAAATGGTGAGCATCTTTAAGTGCTATTGTAGAGAGTCAGTAGAACAAAATACAAAGTGTAGAAAAAAGAACGGGACAGCTCAGGAGATGGGGCCAAGGGGAAGAGTGTGGATGTGGGAGAGCTTGTCCTCAGCAGGGCAGCAGGACTCCCCATTCTTGGGAGAGAATTTGTAGAGATGCAGGTGGGCAAGTGGGTTTGGTAACGAGACAGAGGGAGCTGCCAGGGAGACTTGGTTTTCCATGCCAAGCAGAAAACAACGTTGTGTGCTGGGGGTTCTAGGGAGCTGGAGGTTTAGGGAGTGTAGAAGAGGCTGAGTGTGTCCCTTGATCCCTTGACAAGTGGCAGATGGAGATGTGTGGTGAGTGGACACTGGCAGGCAGAATGAAGGCCCCGGGGAGGGAATCCTGGGAGATGGCTTCCCCGAGGAGGCAGCTTTTCCTACCCTCCCCAGTGCCACCTTGGAGAAGGCAGATAGTTGGATTCACTGCTTGGTGTAGGCCAGACAGAGATGAAAAGATGAGGAGGTGAGAGTTTGGGATGTTGATGAGAGTGGGAAGCTGGGAGACTTTGGAGTTGAGGCTGAATATTAAGGACAGTAAGGACCAGAGTGGATGGATGTTTGTCCCAAGGACTGAAAAGTAGTAGTTCTGGGGTCCTATAGTAGCTGAACTGAAACAAGCATTAGGGTTTGGAGAAGGTAGGAGGCCACAGTTTTGGAAGTCATATCATTCCCGGCGGTGGCACTGTACAGGGCATAACCACAGCCATACAGAGAGATGAATTTTGGGGCTGGTGAGTCTAGTTGTGTGCTGAGGTCGCCCAACCAGGGGGTGGTGACAGAACTTGAGTGGAAAGGGACCCCTGCATTAGCAGCCACGTCCTCCCTAGGCATGGAGTCTGGGAATGTCACTGGCCACAAAGAGAATACATGTCTGCCCCATGAACCCCAAGAGGTCTGTACCCTCCATTGGGTGCATTCTCCTCAAACCTTAGGGGCCACAGGCCACCTTTATGTCTAGTCCCCAGTGTCCAGGCCTGCCTGGGCTCAGGCACAGAGACCCTATCCAGGCAGATACAAATCAAGGCAGCCTTCCACCAGAAGAGGCCTTTGGGCCCACCCCTTGTCCTCAGAACATTCTGATTTGTGTATATCTGAGAACTGTGTGCTTTGTGCAGGACGTCATGTTTGTGGGAAAGACACTGTTAAACTCCATGCATGTGTTTGTGCCTATGTGCATGCATGTGTGAGAGAGAGAGAAAACCTGTAGTTCATAGGAGTGAGGCTGTTGGGTGGTAGTGGTGCAGCATGCCAGTAGGTACTCTGTGATGGCGGCTTCAGCCCTTGGGGAAGACTACCTGACTGAGTCTCCAGTCCACTGTGACTAGGTCGCTGTGCCTGTGATCCCCACCCTCCATCTGCCTGCTTTCCCCCCATTTGTCTTCCCCAGCCCCCTCCGCCCCTCCCCAGAAGGTGACGTGTGTGAGCACGGGCTCCACCACGGTCCGGGTAAGTTGGGTCCCGCCGCCGGCCGACAGCCGCAACGGTGTCATCACCCAGTACTCCGTGGCCTATGAGGCGGTGGACGGCGAGGACCGCAGGCGGCATGTGGTGGATGGCATCAGCCGCGAGCATTCCAGCTGGGACCTGGTGGGCCTGGAGAAGTGGACGGAGTACCGGGTATGGGTGCGGGCACACACAGATGTGGGGCCCGGCCCTGAGAGCAGCCCGGTGCTGGTGCGCACTGACGAGGACGGTAGGCAGCCGCGGCGTGGGGAGGGGCAGGGGCAGGGAGGCGAGGCAGGCTGCCCCAGGCACCACTCAGCGAGCTCCAGGCCTTTCCTCCGTTAGTCCAGGCAGACTTGTCTCACGACGCAGGCTCCTCACACGGGGACATCACCTGTGCAAAAATCCCAGCCTTTGGGCTGTCTCTAGGACAGCTGAATCCTTAAAAAGCAGGAACAACCCCACCTAAGATTTGAGAGGTCAAAACTAGGAAGACCAGGGTACAGAAGATTCTCTAGTCTCTATCTTGGCTGGACATTGGCACATAAGACCCAGAAGAGTCAAGATAGGGCTTGCCCCAACCTGGTGCTCCAGGTCTGCCCTCACCAAGGGAGCTTGACCTGCCAGAGGAGTTGGCAGAGCTCTTCCCTATGGCAGGCAGACAGTGGGTTCCCCACTTGGCCACAGGGCCTTTGCCAGGGTATGGGGTACAGTGGCAAGGCCTTGAAGTTTGCTGTGCTCACCTGCGCCAGGATCAATACCGTCAGGCCTGACTTCCTTCTCTACCTGGCCCCCAGTGCCCAGTGGGCCACCGCGGAAGGTGGAGGTGGAACCACTGAACTCCACTGCTGTGCATGTCTCCTGGAAGCTGCCTGTCCCCAGCAAGCAACATGGTCAGATCCGCGGCTACCAAGTCACCTATGTTCGGTTAGAGAATGGTGAACCCCGAGGCCCACCCATCATCCAAGACGTCATGCTGGCCGAGGCCCAGGTGTGCTGTTGCGTGGTGGTGGGTGGAATGGTGTCCAGAGAGAGCAGTGTGCACTGCTTCCACTTTGAATCCCCTGCCTGCCTTTGGAGGTTCTGTGGCTGTCTTTTCTGATATTGATACCAGAGAGGCCCTGCTGTATCAGGGGTAGAAATATTGGGATCTGCAAGTGAGGGACAGGTTCCAGAGATGCTGTCTTTCCTTTCTGGGCTGCCCAAGTTGGGTTGGCCCAGGCCTTGTGAGCCCCGTTTAACCTGGTAGCAGACCAACCTGTTGGGAGTATCAGCTCAGTCATCACCTCTCAGTGAGGGGTTCTGTCTTCACAGACCTCAGGCTGCATACCATGCTGTCCAGGCTCCAGCTTCATGGTTTGTAGGAAACATGTTCACTGGAGAAACTGGGCTGGGTCCTTGCATTGTGCTTTTCTCCCAGGTAGTGCCGTGCTAACCAGTGGCACCTGCCACAGCCAGATACAGACAGGAACTGTGTGCCTTCATCCTCTTCAGCCTTAGCCCCATGGCCTGGTGCCAAACTCTGAATCGTCAAGCTAAGGATTGTGCTCAGGACCTCCTCCCAGGAAGGTCCTGCCAGCCAGCTTCATATTTCCCACTGTGAGCTTCTGTCTTCCCTGAGGGTAGTGGTTCTGCTAGTGGGCTTGGGGTGAGGTCCCTAGGATATTCTGATCACTGGCTTGTTATTCAAATAAGCATTTTAGAGGTTATAGAGTGGCCAGAGTGGCACAGCAAGTGGGTGATTGAACTTGGATAAGGCAAGTTTCCAGACCCTTAGGAAAGGGCTACAATTAGTCTCGTGAGCTTCTTTCCAAAATATTCTGCTCAAGAGTCAGAGCACCTGGTGTGGTCTACTCTCAGGTCTTCCCAGCCAGAAGCAGAGCTGGGGATCTTCAGGGGCCAATGTTGAGCAATCCCAAGGGAGGGAGCCTGGTTCTCTCCCTGTCTGGTTTCTTTCCCCTCCCTGGATTGGGAGCAGAAGTACAAGCATGTATCCCATTTCCTATGGGCTATGTTACGGAGCCTTCGGGCCTAACACTAGAGCCTTCAGGCCTCTTGCTGGGCTCAACCTCCTGAAACAAAATTCCTTTTTGCCCAGAGGGTGCCCTTGTCCTCTCAGCATGCCCAGAGCTGAGGGGTCAGCAGTGAAGGCAAAGGGTGTGTACTGCCTGCATTCCTGGGGCAGGGGCAGGTTGAGGGCTCCTCCTGGAGCCTCAGCGAACACACCCACCCTGAAACATCCCGGGAATGGGATCCCTAGATCCCTCCCATCTCAAGGAGCCAGTGCCACAGCTCCAGCCAGTGGAGTTCCAGGGAAGCCACTGCAGGTGCCCCCTTCTGGTCCTGAGCTGTTTCAAAGGGAGGTGGGCCAAAGAGTCAAGTACACTACCCTCTAGCCTCATGTCCTTGGCAGGGAGCACACTGCAGCCCAGGCTCCAGGGAAGCCACTGAAGACGGGGCTTGCCCTTATGGCCCTCCAGGGACTGGGTTGTTCTACTCCCAGTCAGTGGGAAAACAGATGGGGCCCAGTCCCCAGCCTGGCCACAGGGCCCAGTTGTCCCCTGCACTTCACTATGAAGGACACCACAGCCTATCTGCCACCCAGTGGCACCATCTGCTCAACTTAGGGCCCCCTTTTCCCCCATTCCTCAGTGTATGGTCAGACCTGTCTCTTCCCATGCTGCCTCCAGGCTTGTCACTGTTTCTTCTTTTTAAAAAAAAAAATTTTTTTTTTTTTCTTATGGTACTGGAGATCAAACCCAGAGTCCTGCAAATGCCAAGCAGGTACTTTGTCACTGAGCTGCAACCCCAGCTCCAGGCTTGTCACTGTTTCTTGTGGAGTCTTGACACCCTCTCCCTGTCTCCTTCCATTCCTTTCTCCTCACTGCTCTAGTTTTGTCTAGTTCAACCTGTCTCTCCTCTCATCCAACTCTTTCCTTGCCTCCCTCTCCACTTTGTTCCATTCTCTGTCTTTTCCTTTCTCTCTCACTCTGTTTGAACACAGGAGAGGTATCCTACAAGAACCCCATTCCCAGGCCTGGCTTGCACAGCCCCAATCTCCCCTGTAAGCAAGGAAACTCAACCAGCGCTGGACTCAGCTCCACCCTGCAGTGTGACCCTGGCTATTAGGGACCTAAATAGCCTCTTCCCATATTCTGTTCCAAATAGTTTGCAACAGAGCTTGCCAGAATATGACAAACTTAAGCCACTGCATCACTAGGGCCAAAAGGCAAAGACTGGGCCAGCTCCACAGGCAGTTGGGACCCCAAATCCTCTTCTGCCCTAGAGCTGGCATGCGCTACTTTCCCCTTTGTAGTTCCCCAATGAACCACAAGCCCTCTGGAAGCATAGGGCCTCGGAATGGAGCCCTCTACCTGTCCAACCACCTGCACACACCAGGGACCTAAGCTTAGCAGGATATAGCAACACTGCCAGCCCTGAAACTAGCCTTCCTAGCTTGATTTTTAGGTACCCCCCACAAGGAAAAAGGGGTACAAGGAGCCCTTGTGCCTATGGGGCAAGGCCCAGGCTCTAACCTAGGCACTCATGGTCTTCATAGTCTTGCTGGCCGGCCTGTCCCAGCCACAGTGCAACTCTTACGTTCTGGAAGACTTCTCATTCCCAGGTGGCTAATTTGTTGTCCCAGCTGATACTTTTGAGATTGAAAAGAGACACTGACTAATCGTACCAAGACAAGTTTAGGTCTGGATAAGCTTCCCAGGCAGACCAGGGCGTGTGGTCCCCCCTCATCCCTCCTTAGCTGCCGTTTCCTCTCCCTGTGCTGTCAAACCCACCCACACATGGCAGCCTCTCCCACAGCACCTCTGCCTGCCATTCTCTGTCCCTGCTCTCAAACTCCCTGTTCCTCCAGCCTGTCTCCCTACCCTTCTTGGCCTTGGGACATGGTGCTCAGTGAGGCAGGGACCCAGATGCTTGACAGGAAGTTGCACGGGGTTACCCCATGGGCACATTAGCAGTCCAATCCCTCCATCTATCCTCCATGAGCCAAATTCTCTCCCGGCCAGAGTCCTTCACCTTCCTGTCTCCCTTTCTCTCCCTTTCCCGCGGTCAGTGGCAGCCAGAGGAGTCCGAGGACTATGTAAGTAACAGGTGTGCAAGCACGGGCAGGATTGGGTCAGGCTGGGCTTGTGGGACACTCCCCCTCTCCCTTCTTTCCTCCCAGCCTGTGTTGCCAAGATCCACAGGGCACCAGCCACATCTGGAGAAAATTGGCGTTTAGACGCTAGTACCAAGCTGAGCAGCGATTGGCGTTTCCTCTAATCCTTACTTTTTGCCTGTTGAGCAGCAATTTAAGGCCAATGTTCACGATCGACCAGAGCCTGGCCCCTGCTCTGGCCAGACAGCGATGGAGTTAAATCCAATCTTGATCATTAGGCCTTATTGATCCCAGGAGTGAAAAATCACCTGCTCAGGGCCCAAGCTGGGAGAAGAGTCTGTAGAGAGATGGGTCCAGCATTGGTGCTGCTGGAACCCCAGCCCCGGGAGACCCTCCAGCTGGGGCAGGAGGGGAGCATAGAGGGGTTGTTGGCAGCTGTAGTGACCCCATCCAAGGCTTGAGCTGGAGGGACACCAGGGTTGGTGGCAACAGCCCTGTTCCCACTGCACGGCGATCCCTTCCCTTCTTCTCACTCTTCTCACTGTGTGTTGTGGCTTGGCCTCCCATGGTGTATTTCCGCATGTCCTGAAATGATGCCTTTGCTGGAAATGGGTGTATGGGCAGGATCTGCCAGGGTGGAGGAGATGCCCTGACTGATTTCTCAGGCCTCAGTGGGAACAGGCAGAAAGTACCTTCTTTGGGTATGAGGGGTTCTTTGCCCTCCTCTCTAACCCCCACTTCTTCCTGATCTCAGGAGGTACTGTGGGCTGGGGGCATTCTCAGAGTCAGTGGCCTTGGTGGTGGTCGCCCATGGTCCTGACCTGTAGGGTGGTACCCTGGCCCACTTCCTCCACCCCTGCTCCGAATTTGTCTGTGTTTACATTAGTGTCTGCAAGTGGCCCTTCACCTGCTTGTGAAGGGAGCAGCTGCAGTCTGCATGTGCGTGCCAAGAGCCATGCAAGATTCTGGGTGCGTGCGAGGCTCTGTGCCCAATATGTAAGTGTGTGCAGGGACTTCAGGAGGTGTCATTCACAGCACAATGGAGTAAAGGAAGCCATGTGGCCCTTTGTTCTTCTCTGAAAGAAAGAAAGCGCTTTTTGCCTCAGGCCTGCAGCTCTGGGATGTGCAGGTCCTCCTAGCCCACATCCCACCTGGCTGCCTTGCCTGCAGCAGACTCTAGCACTGTACAGTTCCACCTCCCAAGACCTGTGGCACCGTGTGCCTGGGAGACAGCTGCAGGCTGGAGTGCTGAGGCGACTGACCAATGTGGCCTTTTCCTACACACTGTGATGGGAAACGGCCCCTCCTCCCCTCCAGGAAACCACCATCAGCGGCCTCACCCCAGAGACCACCTACTCCATCACTGTCGCCGCCTACACTACCAAGGGGGACGGTGCCCGAAGCAAACCCAAGATCGTTACCACAACAGGGGCAGGTGAGTGAGGGGTCAGGGACAGAGCTGAGGGTGGGTGGGGGCAGGGCAGCATGACAACCCCCTGCATGGTTGTTTAGTCCCAGGCCGGCCCACCATGATGATTAGCACCACGGCTATGAACACTGCGCTGCTTCAGTGGCATCCACCCAAGGAGCTGCCCGGTGAGCTGCTGGGCTATCGGTTGCAGTACCGCCGGGCTGATGAGACACGACCCAACATCATAGATTTTGGCAAGGATGACCAGCACTTTACAGTCACTGGCCTACACAAGGGGGCCACTTACATCTTCCGGCTTGCTGCCAAGAATCGGGCTGGCCCAGGTGAGGAGTTTGAGAAGGAGATCACGACCCCTGAGGATGTGCCCAGTGGCTTCCCTCAAAACCTGCAAGTGATAGGACTGACCACATCTACCACGGAACTGGCCTGGGACCCACCAGTACTAGCCGAGAGGAACGGGCATATCACCAATTACACTGTGGTGTACCGTGACATCAACAGCCAGCAGGAGCTGCAGAGTATCACTGCTGATACCCACCTTACACTCACTGGCCTCAAACCGGATACCACTTACGACATCAAGGTCCGCGCACAAACCAGCAAAGGCGCCGGCCCACTCAGCCCCAGCATCCAGTCCCGGACCATGCCTGTGGAGCAAGGTGTGTGCTGTGGGCGTGCCAGTGCCTGCCCATGCGTGGCTGCACCTGGGGACTTCTGCTCTCTGACCCACTGACCTCTGGCAACCGTGATCCACCAGCCCCTGCTGTGTGACCCTTGAATCTCTCATGACTGTGACCACTAACCTCTAGTGAACAGGCATCATGTTCTTGGGCGTGTGACCCTTGACTTCTGCTGTCCTTGACCTACTGACCTCTGCTGTGTGACCTTCCAGTCTCTTGTGACCTTGGTCTACTTATTTCTTAGGACTGCATCGTCATTCTTGGGTGTGCAACCTACTGACCTTTGGTGTATGGCACTAATCTCTTAGGGCCATGGCCCACTTAACCCCTTGTGAACATGCTTTTACCATGCTGTAGGATGTGGCCACATGCTTCTCATGACTAGGACCCTCTGACCTTTGGACATTCTGATCTGGTCTCTTGAGCTCAAGCTTTTACCCATACTCTTCTGGACATTCTGGCTGTGGATACAGTGCCATCCCCGCCCTTTTCAGGTCTCATTGCAAAAGAGTTCAGGCTGGGAGTTGGACAGTGTGATCTGAAGCTGACTGGGAGCAGGGATGCTTGGTTCTTTCTAGTCATCCTCAACACCTTGTGCCCTGGCCAGTGTCTCATCCTCTGGCCCATTCACTCTGCCTCAGCCTTTGCTGACTCTTTGTTTATGCCTCCATAGTGTTTGCCAAGAACTTCCGTGTGGCTGCTGCAATGAAGACATCTGTACTGCTCAGCTGGGAGGTCCCCGACTCCTACAAGTCAGCTGTACCCTTCAAGGTGGGTAAGGGTCACAACTAGCGCAGACCAACACTCATACCTCCTGGGTGCTGTCATTCCAGTCCCAGCCCACACGTGTGTGTGTCTGTGACCTGGGGCCTGGTTGTGCACGTGCTGTGCCTGCAGGCCCATAGTCAGGAACCTCATGGAGAGGCCTTGCCATACTCTCTTCCCATTCCCTGCAGATTCTGTACAATGGGCAGAGTGTAGAGGTAGACGGGCACTCAATGCGCAAGCTGATCTCAGACCTGCAGCCCAACACAGAGTACTCATTTGTGCTGATGAACCGTGGCAACAGTGCAGGGGGCCTGCAGCACCTTGTGTCCATCCGCACAGCCCCGGATATCCTGCCACGCAAGCCACTGCCTGCCTCAGCCTACATAGAGGATGGCCGATTCACCCTCTCCATGCCCCCTGTGCAGGATCCCTCACTGGTCAGGTGTGCAGAGGAGGCTGGGTAAGGCCTGGGACTGTGGCTGCTGGTGATGGCAGTCCTGATTCCTGCTCTGCCCACCTAGGTGGTTCTACATTGTGGTGGTGCCCATTGACCGTGTGGGCGGGACCATGCTGGCACCAAGATGGAGCACACCCGAGGAACTGGAGCTGGACGAGGTGCCTGGGGAGGGGACCAGCTCCAATAACGTTGCCTGGCAATAGTCTTGAGTGTTGCCCCATTGCACCCCCTGAATTGAAATCACTCTGACTGTTCTGGCTGGCAGCCTGCTCTCTCCCTAGAGAGAAGGACTCTGAGGGGAACCCCTGAGAGTGTTCAACGAACTCCTGGAGGGCTTATGGAGAATTCCCAGAGGTGCCAGCAAGAATTCCCTGGGGTGGGGAGCAGTGGAGACATTTGTAACACCGGAGAGGCCCAGGCCCTGTGGACTTACAAGAGTTTCTTGGATACAGAGACCACGGAGGGCCAGAGTGAGCCTCCTGTAATGTGCAGAGTCTCTGTTCTCACAGGTAGGGTGGAAACTGGCTCTCTAGTTAGGATGAATTTGCCCATAGGCCTCTTCTCACAGGATGGTGGAAGAGTGGTATTGCAAAGCTGGCATTATTCTGTAGGGGCAGTGAGCTGGCCAGCCTGGGGTCCCTGACAGGGAAGGTAGTATCCCAGACCACAACCCCAGGGCAGCATGCTCCACGGCCCCACATGACTCCATGTTCTGTTCTCCCAGCTTCTGGAGGCCATTGAGCAGCGTGGTGAGGTGCGGCGGCGACGGCGGCAGGCAGACCGGCTGAAGCCCTACGTGGCAGCTCAGATGGATGTGCTCCCTGATACCTTCACTCTGGGGGACAAGAAGACCTACCTTGGCTTCTACAACCAGCCCCTCTCTCCAGACCTGAGTTACCAGTGCTTTGTGCTCGCTTCCTTAAAGGAACCTGTGGACCAGGTCTGCCTAAGTTAGCTTGGCTCTTAGCACCCTGACACCCCAGACCTGACCCAGCATGAACCTAGTCTTAAATGCCAAGGGACCTCAGGTCCACATCAGCCCAGGGGCTCCAAAATTCCCAGCCTGGGGCAGCCTCTAAGACCTATATTACATATGCCAAGACATTAGGCCCCAGGATTCAAAAAGCCAGACCTGATTTAGCCCCAGGGACCCAATCTTGCTGACCAACCCTCAGGTCTGGCTCTTAGGATTTGGGAGACCAGGTCCAGGCCAGCCTGTGTAACCCAGCCCCAAAGCCCTCTTTCCAGGTGTGATAGGTGGAAGATGAGGGGGTCTCACACTGGGCTTACTGTGCTGTTCCTCCACTGGGCCACAGAAGCGCTACGCCTCCAGCCCCTATTCGGATGAGATTGTAGTCCAGGTGACACCAGCCCAGCAGCAGGAGGAACCCGAGATGCTGTGGGTGACGGGCCCCGTCCTAGCAGTCATCCTCATCATACTCATTGTCATCGCCATCCTCCTCTTTAAGAGGTGAGTGCTGTGCTCTGGGCCACAGCAACTATCCACTCTTCTTGGGCCCTGTCTGGGTACAGTATATAATGTGTAAGTGCCACTATCCCAGCTGGCCCATGGGCACAGTGGAAGCCAGAACCAGCAGAAGCAGTTCTTGGGTGTGTGTCTGCATGTGCACGTGTGTGTCAGTCTGATGGGGAAACCTCTGTGTGTGTGTGTGTCAGCCTGGGTATAGAGGGGCCAGGCTTCCCAAAGAGCTGTTTGATGTACATTCCCAGGTACATCTGTCTGTCTCTCTGTTTTTATGGCTGTGAGCGTGTCTGTCTCGTTAGCATCCAGACACCATCCTCTGTTTGTCCCCTAGCTTAGGTACTTCCCTTCTGCCACTATTCCTAACTGGTTCCCCAGCCTCAGTCTCCTGCTTAGGCCTAGAGAGGTGTAGACCCCATTGCAGACCCACATCACACTGATAATCACTTAGCAGACCATTACTGAAGTCCCGTTGTACCCCGACACAGTCACAGCTATCTCAGCATCTGTATGTCTAACACAGTCCTCTCTCTTGGGCAGTTGCAGCCACCTAATGGAAGAGTTTCCCTTTTCTGTCTACCTCACAGCCTCCAAGGTGTTTCTAGAGATTTAACTTTATCAACTTCACTTTAAAACCTTTTGGTGACTCCCAATATGAAGCCCAACCTCTTCAGCCTGACAGCAGTGCCTGTGTAGTCTAGTCCCTGCTGCATCCCTGACATCACTGTATGGAACTAAGGCGGTGCCCAGGCAGGTGGACGCCGCGCCTTCCTCTGTTCTGCAGCTCTCCCTTCTATGCTCTCCTGGAAGCTGCATCTTCATCCTTTCTCTGGCCCCCCAGCACTTAGCACAGCACTATATCCACCCCAGAATGTTCTGCTGGACTCACGCTGGGCCTGCAGTCAAGCGTGCTAAGTGTCCAGCTCCTAGCGCAGGGCCAAACACAAGCATGTCACAGAGCACCTGGCAGACGAGCGCGTGCTGGTCCGTGTGTCTGACACAACTCCACAGGAGTGCCTGTCTCCACTGTGCCACCTCTCCCCTGCCCATTGGGCAGCGCGCCCACCTGGAAGCAGGGTGAACAGACCTGTGGGTGGTCCTGAGCAGTGCCCCCATTCCCTGAATGTCATGTGGGTGCCTTGTAAGGGTCCTACCATGTTCCCTGGTCATGTGAGGGCTGAGTGCATGGCAGAAACAGTGACCATTCCTTTCTTCTGTCCTTGCCTGTCTTTCGGGACCTAGTAAACAAGAAAGGTAGGAGTCATTCCTTCTCTGTTCACACACTTCCCCATCTACTTATCCCTTTGCACCTCAGGCCAGCAGGGAGGGACAGTGCTCTGACTGGAAGCCTTCTGGCCTGTGACTTTAAGCAGCAAATCGTCTAGTCAGCACAGCAGACTCCCCGGTTCGGGACGAGTCCTCGCGGGCATGAGGGCCAGGCTGTGTACTCTCCTGCCTGTTCAACTCTGGACCCTCTGTAAAGGATGCTTCTCCTGTGGGGCACACACACTCGAAGCAGCCTCTGGTGTTCCCTTGAGTCCACAGAGCTCACCAGAATCCTCCCGAGGCTCCCAGCTCTCCAAGAAGTTGTCCAGTTGCTGCAAGACACCATCTGACCTACACACACTTGAGCATGCTCACAAGTTCCTTTCCCAGCATATGTGCACAGACCACAAGTCACCCCAGGCGTTGTTCGGCAGCTGGCCCTGTAATCCAGTGGTGGAAAACCTATGGCACATGTGCCACAGCTGGCTCTTTGTTATCATTGGAAGCTCTAAAAGGCTTGCCATCACTCCTGTGGTCCATCCAACCCCATCCTTCTACATGGGGAAGCCGGGGCCAGTAAGGGAGGACTCTGCCCAGCTAGGGTGATGCCTTTCTAGTCCCTGCCCTGCTGCTCTGAGCATTTACCCTTATACCTCAAGATCCAGATAGCTGGGGCCCAGTGCCCCATGGTGTTTGTGTATTTTCTGTGTTATTTGCATGTTTATTCTTGGTGGTTTCTGCTGCCTCTGCTATGGTAGTCTTAGGGATAGAAGCCACTGCCAAGCAGCGACCTGGCTCCTGTCCAAAGGAGCCACTGGCCTCTGTCACCCCTTCCTCCCTCAGCACTGCTCCTTCTGTCTGCTCCACACTACTGCTGTCTCCCTTCCCCACCGCTACCCTGTGTTCTCTCATGTTGAGGCTGCTCTGCCCTGGCTTCTCCATGCTTAGACTCCAGGATAAGGTGGGATGGTGGTAGGGGCAGAGCTGTGGACATGGGGTTTGGTGGCAGCCAGCTGGTCTTGGCTTAACCTCAGGTTCCCACCAGCTGTTCTGTGTCTCTGTAGGAAAAGAACCCACTCCCCATCATCAAAGGATGAGCAATCGATTGGGCTAAAGGACTCCCTGCTGGCTCATTCCTCTGACCCTGTGGAGATGAGGAGGCTCAACTACCAGACCCCAGGTAGGGTGCTCCTTGGTCTGCTTGCCTCCTCCAGCCCAGTCAGGCCTGCAGACTGTCTTCTGTAGGTGGTGCCTCTCCACTGAAGGAGCTGCATGTCCATGTTTCTTGCTGCTTTTTTTCCTTTTTGTCTTTCTCTTTGGACTAAAATGACTCAGAGCCCTGTATCCAGCAGCCAGATAGACTCCCAGAGCTAATTAGTCCCCTCAAGGCAACAGAACTGCCTATTACCACCTGTGTGCCTTTGGTCAAGGTCTCTGAATGTGGGCTAGCAGGAGCCCCCAGAGACCACATCCCCAGCGCAGGATGGCCCTCCACATGGAAGAGGCATGCTGCAGTGAGAAATGCCCCAGCAGCCACCTGCAGGGGCATGAGGGACCAACACCTGACCCCTCCTGGAGGCCAACTCCAATTCTCCCATGCAAGGACAGGGACCCCAGCTCACAGCTTGGTGCCTGCCCTTTCTCCCCAGCCACTCTCCTGTGCTGTCCAGCTGTTCTTCTGCCTGAGGTGCTACTCCTCCCCCACTCTCCGGTGATACAACTCAGACCTCACCTCCTGGGATAAGGCCCCACTCGGAATTGGGTGCCTTTCTGCTCCTGGAGCCACTGCTCCCACTGTGACGCTGCTCACAGAAGGCTGGAATGCCTCAGCCACCGTGTCTGAGCCCTGTGGCACTAGGAGCTGTCTTGTTCACTCCCTATCCTTGATTGAGCACCTAGTAGATTATTGAATGTCTGTGAAATTTCAAACACTTAGGGGATTGAATGAGTGAACTAACTATCTATCTCTCACAGTTTCTGTGAGTCAAGAATTCAGATAGGGCAAAGCAGGAGTAGCATCTCTGTTGTTCCAGCATGTCTGGGCCCTCAGCTGGAGGCTCAAAAGCTGGAAGCTAGGAATTTTTTTGTTTTTTTGTTTTTTTTTGTTTTGTTTTTTTGTTTTTGGTACTGGGGATCGAACTCACAACTTCACACCTGCCAAGCTAGGATTTATTTATTTATTTATTTATTTATTTATTTATTTTTTAATTTTTTTTGCCGCACCAGGGATTGAACTCACAACTTAACGCCTGCCAGACAGGTGCTAAAGCCATTGAGCCAAACTCCCAGCCCTAGTCTTTTTGAGGCAGGGTCACACTATGTAGCTCAGACCAGCCTTGCACTCGTGTTGTAGCCCAAGCCAGCCTCGAACTCACAATGATCCTCCTACCACAGCCTCCTGAGTGCTAGGATTAAAGGCGTGGGCCACCACGCCTGGCTACAGGCTAGGATCTTTTTTGTTTATTGTTTTTTGTGGCACTGGAAACCGAACTCACAACCTCGTGCCTGCCAGGCAGGCACTTAAGCCACTGAGCCAAACTCCCAGCCCTAGTTTTTTGAGACAGGGTTGCACTATGTAGCTCAGGCCAGCCTTGCACTTGCATTGTAGCCCAAGCCGGCCTCGAACTCACAACGCTCCACCTACCTCAGCCTTCCAAGTGCTGGGATTAAAGGCGTGCGCCACCACGCCAGGCTAAGCTAGGATCTTTTAAACCAGAGGTTGGAAAATAATGACTTGTGGCTAAATGCAGCCTACCACCTATATTTGTAAAAAAGTTTTCCCATTCATTTCTGTATATATGTATACTACAAAGGCAGACTTAAGTAGGTACAGTAGATATTGATGTTGGCAAAGCCTAAAGTAACTACTATGACTTTTCATAGGGAGTTTGCGAACCCCTGGATGGTAAAGACTGGTTCATTCCAGGGACCAGTAGTTTATGAGTTGTCTGTGAGCCTAGTAGGGCTCTCAGCTGGGCCACCCACATAAGGCCTCTTAGTATGGCCTGGACTTCCTCACAGCATGGTGACTGAGCCCCAAAGACGTGTGTCCTAAGAGAGCATGTTAGGCAGACCTAGCAGGCTGTTGGAACCAACATGGTTGAATCTATGAGAAATCCAATCATTGGGCTGGTGACACCAAAGGTCAGAAAAGCCTGCTCTGGAAGGGGTGCCACTCATGCACTGTTCAAGGAAGGAGGTAGGAAGTGGCTCTTTAGGTGGAGGCATTGCATGAGTACTGAGTTATGAGCCCTTCAGTGTTGCTGCAGCATTGGAGTGACTGGAAATGTTGGCAGAGCTCCTGTTGCAGAGGGGCTTGGAATTCATCTTGAATGTCCCAAGGAGACACTAAGGTCTACACTAAGGGAAGCAGGAAAGTCAGATTTGTACTGTAAGAATACCACTGTGGCTGCTGTGAGAATACTGGATTGAAGGAGGAGCAGTCAGGGTAGAGGACTAGGCTGCTAAATAGGTAGAAAGTGGCAGTTGGGACAGAAAGAAGAAACAGACTTGGGAAACACAAAGGAAATGAGGGGCAGCAGGGCTCAGCTTAAGTCCATACAGGATCTGTACTGGCCTCCAAGAAAAAAACGACTCGTGTGGGAGGTGCTGCCAGGCAGGCAGTGGTCATGGGCTTTTCCAGGCTGGGCATGGGAAGGAGATGTAGCCCAGGAAGGAAGACTGGTGCAGTGTTAAGGAAGAATAGACTGGCAGAGAAGAGTAAGTTCCCTGAAACCAGGGCTGGAAGAGCTGCACATGGGAGGAGACCAGGTGATGTAGAGTAGTGGGAGACCCAGGAGAGAGCACTGCTGGCTTTGGCAGTGGGATCTTTGTTTGTTTGTTTGTTTGTTTGTTTGTTTTGCGGCACCGGGGATTGAACTCACAGCCTTGCGCCTGCCAGGGCAGGCGCTTAAGGCACTGAGCCAAACTCCCGGCCCTGGTTTTTTGAGGCAGGGTCGCACTATGTAGCTCAGGTCAGCCTTGCGCCGAGTTGTAGCCCAAGCCGGCCTCGATCTCACAACGCTCTGCCTACCTCAGCCTCCTGAGTGCTGGGATTAAAGGCGTGTGCCACCACGCCCGGCTTGTTTTGTTTTTTTGACACAGAGTCTCACTATGCAGTTCAGGCCGGCCTTGAACTCACTTTGTAGCCCAGACTGGTCTCGAACTTGCATCAATCCTCCTGCCTCAGCCTCCTGAGTGCTGGAATTACAGGAGTGCACCACCACACCTGGCTTGCCAGTAGGATCTTGGAAGGAGTGTGGCAGCCTTGTTTGAGCATTTCTGGGGGTTGAGGAGTAACGAAGGAAAATGTGGAGAAACCCTATTCAAAGGTCAGAGTGTCAAGGGTATAGCATTGAGGACAAGAATATGTGCAGGTAGAGGGGAAAGGGGTGTGGGATCCATAAAGGATTTCTTGTTTCCAATATGGAAATCATCTATAAATAGCAAGGCCAAATTTTGATACCAGAGGGGACAAGGGTTGGTTTAGACTTAGTTATTTGCTCATAAAAAGAGCCTTGAGAGGTCACCCAGGTTTGGAAGCATTCGCTCTGGAGGTGGGGAACCTGTCTGTGTGGGAGGCAGTGGGACTGGTTGTAGGTGCAGTCCCATGACCCCCGGCCCCTCGCTTCCAGCCATGCCTCCCACACCACCCTGTTCCTTGCCTCTGCATTGTATCTGACCGTAGCTGTGTGATCAGACAGAGTTGATGGGCTCAAGCAAACCCCACTGTTTTTGGTTTCTCTGCAGGTTCCAGTGCCCCCAGTTGCCCGAATATCTCAAGTTAGTTTTCAAAGTTTCCATGTTTGGAGAAACTTTGGCTTTGGTGTCTGTTTCCACTCCTCTACTTTTCTCCCTTTGTCTCCTCCCTCTTCCTTGCTCTTCTCCCCTTTCCTGTGTTCCCCTCTCAACTGTGCCCTTGTCTCTGTCCTCCCCTCCTCTCTACCCACCCAGCTTCCCCACTTCTCCCTCCCATGGCCCGCCTCCTCTCCTTGTCTGTGTCTCTTCTGCTCTCTGTCTCAACACCTTCCTGCTTCCTGTTTCCTTGTCTTTATGTCTACATCTTGTCCCCCACTGCTCCTCTTTCTGTGTTCCTTTGTGTCTCTGCCATTGTCTCTGTACACTTCGTGATTACTCCATCTACATACTTGGTGCCTGGAATGACAGTGTCACTGAATCTCCTCTGGTGACTTTTGCCAGTGCGGAGCAGGAGGGCTGTCCCCCAGGCAGGTGTGCTGGGATCCCAGATTCCATCCTGTCAGCTGCAGCCACCTGGGCTCACAGCCCCAGCCTGGGAGGGAGGATACATCTCATTCCTCTTGAGTGGACCTGCCAGGCAGAGCACTAGTGCCCCTACTCAGCACCGTCACCTAGACATGCTTCCACATGCTCACAGCGCACACACCTGACCCCTTCCACCCTCCAGCCACTGTGTGCTCCCATCCCTGCCGCCGCATGTGCTGCCGTCTCCATGCCACCAGTGCTCAGTGCTCCATGGTCACACATGTTCACCTGTGCACATACATGCATTGGGGCTGTCTCCACCACCCTACCCTGGCCTGCTGTAACTTCGCGTTGTGTGCCCTGCCTCCCCAGGTATGCGAGACCACCCACCCATCCCCATCACCGACCTGGCAGACAACATCGAGCGCCTCAAAGCCAATGATGGCCTCAAGTTCTCCCAGGAATATGAGGTGAGATGTCCCTCATCACCTCCACCACCATTGGCCAGCCCTGGGGTGTCGTTTCTTGCCCAGGTTCCCCTGGCTCCAGGCTTTGCTGGTGTAGAGTGGAGAGCTGACAGCACCAAGGTTCAACTGGGTGCACGCATCCTCAGGCACTGAGCCCCACTCAACCCCTCTTCTTCCAGTCACTTCTCCACCCAGGGGGTCCCCAGTCACTTCCCCACCCAGGGGGTCCTCCGGAAGACTGTGCTTGGTGCCCAGACCCAAACCCAGGTGCTATAAACATAGACCTCCGTAGCTGGCCTCAGTGCTTGCTGCAGACTAGCACTAGTGGGGCACTGTGGTCATCTCTTGCTCATGGCCCTCAGTCTTATAAATGGTACTGGTACTGTCCTGTTACAGGTGACGATGCGGGGCCTGGGTCGGGGGTGACTCGCCCAAGGTCAGACAGTGGATGAGTAGTGGAGCCAGGATTCCCACCTGACACCTGTGCACCATATTTTGATCACTCTGTTCACACGCTTGGTGCCAGACAGCAGTGTTCCTGTCTACCAAGGCTAACTTCTTCCAGTGAGGGGCAGATGGGCTGTCCCCAAGCAGTTGTGGTGGGAACCCAGCCTCGCTCGTGTCAGCAGCCCCACTGGGGCTCACAGAGTGCACGGACCCTCCACACACTCATCTCTGGCCTTTTGTTTTGCATTGTTTTTTGGGTTTTTTGTTTTTTGTTTTTTGTTTTTTTGCGGCATCAGCGTCGAACTCATAACCTTGCACCTGCCAGACAGGCGCTTAAGCCACTGAGCCAAACTCCTGGCCCTGGTTTTTGAGGCAGGGTCGCACTATGTAGCCCAAGCCAGCCTGGAACTTACAATGCTCCTCCTACCTCAGCCTCCGAAGTGCTGGGATTAAAGGCGTGTGCCACCATGCCCAGCTTGTTTTGGGTTTTGCTTTGTGTGTTTTTTGTTATTTTGTGTTTGAGTTGGGGTTTTGTCACATTGCCCAGGCTGACCTTGAACTTGTGATCCTCCCATCTCAGCCTCCTGAGTACCTGGAGTTATAGGTGTGTGCCCACTGTGGCATTGACTTTTCCCTGCTGGAGGCTCAGACTTCAGGGTCAGAAGGCTTCTGCTGTGCCCTTTGCTGGTGGTAGGGGATGACTGATTATCCCCAGGCTGTCTGCTGGCGGGGCTTTGTTAAAGAATGAGGTGATAAAGGAGACACCTACCTTCTCTAGGAAGCACAGGTGAAGATGTCTGTTTGCCTCCTCTGTCACTCTTCTTAGCACTTGGCACAGGCTTTAAAATGTGATTCATGGACAGGTGATGGATGGGTTGGCTGAGACTCTGGGAGTTTGGTCCTCTTCCAGTCGGGTGTCCACCTTCAGCTGTGTTTGGAGGATACATCCAGGGTACCAGGATTGCATTTCCACGGTGGTGGCCGGGTTACTGAAAGATTGAGCTTGGCAGGCAGACTACTGAGCAGGTCTGCTGCAGAACAGCGTGATTCCTACCTGTAGTGCACCCACCAATGCCCATTCTTTGTGTACAGCCTTGCTGTGAGTCAGGAATCTCTATTTGGGCTTCCTGCCTGCAGCTCTTTATCTAGCCTGGTCTTGGACCCATGCTCACCTGTGCCATGTCCCACATCTGCCCTTCCTCCTACTATCTAGGCTCACAGGACCTCTGCTCACAGCATCCACTGCTGCCTGCCCTCTCCTCTCCTCTGACCTGAGTTTTTCTTCCAAGATCTTCTACCCAGCAGCCAGGATCCCGCAGCTCTGTTACCTTCCATGTTCCCATGTTCAGTCACACACTGTTGAGCACTTACCATGTGCCGGTCCCCTGGGATATAGAAGCAAATGTCCTCAGGGATGCAGTGAGTGGGAAAACACGTGCAGACAGGCTGTCGGTGTTGAATGTGTGACTGCGTCTGTGTGTCCTGGTGCAAACGCAACTGTTGGTGTAGAGAGGGTGGAGGCTGACAGCACCGAGGCAGCCCAAGGGTTGGGCTGTGCCTGGGCTCTCCTGGAAGGAGGCAGCAACACCATCCTGCAGAGAGCAGCAAGGCTGGGGCAGCATTTGGAAGACCTGTGTGCTGTGCTCACTTGGGATTATATCCATCTGTAAAATGAGGGCGGTAACACGACCTGTCTCATTTGAGAATTAAACAGAGATGTACAGACGGAGGGTTTACCCAGTGCCGGGCTCACTGTCCATTCCCACTGAGACTTAGCTCTTGGATGTTACTACTGTCTGAGGTGCCGAAGAGCATGGGAGGTGTTTAAGCAGGAAATGGTTATTCAGATCTGCATTTTTGAAGGACCATTCTGACCGCAGGATAGTAAGGGTCACAGGGTGCAAGAGGGAAGAGGCAGGGAGTTGCCAACCTTAGGTTAGGTAGGCCAGCCGGGGGCAGCAACTGTGGGTTGGAGAGCACCAAGGAGGCGGGCATCAGGTGAGGGAACTGATGGGAGGAGTGTGGACTTGCAGGCACTGGCCTGGGGTTTTGGGAAAGTGAGCAACTGTGGTGCCCACTAAAGTGTAATCCCAGTGTGTGGAACGGAAGCCATGGGCTCAGCCTTGAAAGAATTGTGATGGAAGCCAGGTATGGTGGCGTATGCTTTTAATTCCAGCACTCAGGAGGCTGAGGAAGGAGAATTGATGTAAGTTCAAGCCCAGCCTAGGCTACAAAGTGAGTTCAAGGCCAGCTTGAACTGCATAGTGAGACCCTGTCTCAAAAAATAGGGCCAGGGATTTAGCTTAGTGGCTTAAGTGCCTGCCTGGCAAGCATGAGGTTGTGAGTTTGATCCCCAGTACCAAAAAATAAAAAATAAAAAGAATTGAGACTGAGCCAGGTGTGGTGGCGCACGCATTTAATCCCAGCACTCGGGAGGCTGAGGTAGGTGGAGTGTTGTGAGTTCGAGGCCCAGCTTGGGCTACAACGTGAGCATAAGGCCGGCCTGAGCTACATAGTGTGACCCTGCCTCAAAAAACTAGGGCTGGGAGTTTGGCTCAGTGGCTTAAGTGCCTGTCTGTCAGGCGCAAGGTTGTAAGTTCGATCCCCGGTGCCGCAAAAAAAAAAAAAAGAATTGAGACTGAAGGGTCTGTGATGTGAAACCTCCAGGTGGACATGTTCCAGAGGCTTCTGGGTACCCCAAGGGGAACTCCGGTTTGCAGCTGGAAACACAGACAGCTCTGGTATATAAGTGTAAGAATTCCACAAACAAGCCGGGCGTGGTGGCGCACGCCTTTAATCCCAGTACTTGGGAGGCTGAGGTAGGAGGAGCGTTGTGAGTTTGAGGCCCGGCTTGGTCTACACCGCGAGCACAAGGCCGGCCTGAGCTACACAGTGCAACCCTGCCTCAAAAAACTAGGGCCTGGAGTTTGGCTCGGTGGCTTAAGTGCCTGCTGACAGGCGCGAGATTGCCGCAAAAAAAAAAAAAAAGAATCCCACAAATAACGGCACGGTTTTATACTCCTGTAATCCAAGCACTTTGGGAGACTGAGGCAAGAGAAACACAAATTCAAGCCTATCCCAGGCAACTTAGTGACTCAGTGAGACCCTGTCTCAAAATTAAAAAATGAACAAAGAGCTGGGAATGTAGTTCAGTGTGAAGACCCTGGGTTCAGTCTCCCAGTACTGGAAAAAAAAAATCCTGCGTCAGAGGTCACCCAGGAAAGGTGGTAGAGAAGAGCCTGGGAAGAATGCTGGGGGAGCCTGTGTCTTCCCTACCGGGAGTACAGGAGCAGAAGAACAGCAGGGAGAAAACCACCATATGTGGAGGAGAGCCCAGTGAGGTGGAGCATGGTGTCCAGAACTCTGGCTGTTTGCTGCACAGCCCAGGAGGCTGCTGTTGGTTCTGCCGGTCTATGTTTATTTCCTTAGTTGGGTGTAGGGCCCTTTCCCCTGCCCCCAACCTGGACCTGTCTACCAGACAAATGGATTTAGTGCTATGGTCAGAGGAGCCTCTTGATCTGTCACTTCCATGATAGGGATTTGGCACCTCCTTGGCTGGCATGGGTGGCACTCAGCATCACACACAGCCCCACACACAGTCCCACAGGCGCATGGCTGGCTGGTGTGGTCCGCAGAGTGAAGTTCACAGGATTTGAGGACCAGCTGGAAGGCTGAGTCCCCAGGGGAGGCAGCTGTCCCTTGGCTCCCCACTCAACTTCACTTGCTGCTTCCATTCTGTACAGTCCATTGACCCCGGGCAGCAGTTCACGTGGGAGAATTCCAACCTGGAGGTGAACAAGCCCAAAAACCGGTACGCGAATGTCATTGCCTACGACCACTCTCGAGTCATCCTGACTTCCATTGATGGTGAGCTGAGGGCAGAGCTCCATCCTACCTCCTTGTTCTTTTTCCTCTGGCCAGGGTGGCACCCTATACTGAAGATGCTGAGGTGTCTCAGAGACCCTGAGTTAGTACTTTCCCATGTCCCTTCCATCTGTAGGTGTCCCTGGGAGTGACTATATTAATGCCAACTACATTGATGGCTACCGCAAGCAGAATGCCTACATCGCGACACAGGGTCCATTGCCTGAGACCATGGGTGATTTCTGGCGGATGGTGTGGGAACAGCGCACGGCCACGGTGGTCATGATGACGCGACTGGAGGAGAAATCCCGGGTGAGGCTGAGAGGCCTGCTGGGAGGTGGAAGGGAAGTCACTCAGTGCTGTGTCCTGTTGGGCATGTGATTTTCTCCCTATGGGCAGAAGTTCCTCAGGGAATTCCCCAAGTACAGTGGTTTTCTTGGAGTGTTGTCATGTTCCCCAGCTCCTCGGGTGTTTCTGGGATATGGTGTGTTCCCCAGATGTTAGTGAGTTTCTAGTATGTTAACATGGTTCTCTGAATGCTGTCATTTTCTGGAATGTTAATGTGTTCCCCAGTTGTTGGCATGTTCCCGGGGTGCCCACGTGTTCCCCAGATGCCAGAGTGTTCCTGGGGCATTAACACATCTCCTAAGTTAATTAGTGGAAAGAACTGCTGTTATGTGCTTTCACACTGCAAAGCATTGACTGGAACATAAAATTTACAGAGCTTGAAAATGGGGCATAAACATTATGGGTAAATTTGGCAGAAAATGTGCCTGGTGCGATCTGGCCTTGAATAAATAATTTTCAATTATGGCTGTAGTTCTACCGTTGAGGGCAGGGGTAGTGACAGCCTGATCACCATCCAACAGTGCACTCACAGTGCAGCCAGAACTCAGGGCTAGGGGCTTTGTAGCTGAAGAGTCTGCAGCTTCTCCACTTCCGCCTGCCTAAGCTTTCAGGCACCTTCCAGTGTCATCATCTGTGTTCTGCCCCGCTCTGCCCATCCCTGCACAGGTGAAGTGTGATCAGTACTGGCCAGCCCGTGGCACTGAGACCTACGGCCTCATTCAGGTGACCTTGCTAGACACAGTGGAGCTGGCCACGTATACTGTGCGCACCTTCGCACTCCACAAGGTACAGCCTGAGTGTTGTGGGCTGGGGCAGGGAACCCACTTGGGTGTTGGAGAGGTGGGAGTCCCATGGAACGGCCTGCGTGACAGGAACAGTGCGCAGCTCCTTCCCACTGCCTCGTTTGGCTTCTCAGTCCCATCTAAGAGTGGTAGGTCTGAGTCTGTGGCAGACAGGCTCCTGATCACTTCCTCGCCCGACTTTGCCTCCCAGAGTGGCTCCAGTGAGAAGCGGGAGCTACGTCAGTTCCAGTTCATGGCCTGGCCAGACCATGGGGTTCCTGAGTACCCAACTCCCATCCTGGCCTTCCTGAGAAGGGTCAAGGCCTGCAACCCACTAGATGCAGGGCCCATGGTGGTGCACTGCAGGTGAGAGGGTACCATGTGTCTGGGGTATGGGGTGGAACAGGGGGTGGTGGCACTTGCCTGTAATCTCTGCTGTGGGGAGGGCTGAAGCAGGAGAGGGTTCAAGGCCAATTTAGGAGACTTAGTGAGACCCTATCTCAAGCTAATTTTGTTTTTATTTTTGTTTTTGTTTTTTGAGACAGGGTATTGCTATGTAGTTCAGGCTGGCCTGAACTCACTATGTAATTTAGACTGCCCTCAAACTCACGGCAATCCTCCTGTGTCAGCCTCCTGAGTGCTCAGACTGTAGGTGTGTGCCACCATGCCCAGCGTTCAAATTACAGTTTTAAAAAGAAAATGAAACAGACTGAGGATGTGGCTCAAAAGTGAAATGCTTGCCTAATATGCAGGAGACCCTGATTTCAATCCTCAGTACAATAAACAAACAACAACAAAAAAAACTGGGTGTGATGGCACACCCCTGTAATCCCAGCATTCGGGAGGCTGAGGCAGGAGGACACGTTGCGAATTCAAGACCACCCTGGGCTACAAAGAACTCAAGGCCAGCCTGAACTGCATAGTGAGACCCTGTCTCAAAAAGACAAAAACAGAGCAGTTGGGGGGAAATAGGGACCCTCACTTTAAGCTGAGCCTCTACGTTGCAGTGCTGGTGTGGGCCGCACAGGCTGCTTCATTGTTATCGATGCCATGCTGGAACGTATGAAGCATGAGAAGACAGTTGACATCTACGGCCATGTGACATGCATGCGATCACAGAGGAACTACATGGTGCAGACAGAGGACCAGTATGTGTTCATCCATGAGGCGCTGCTGGAGGCGGCCACTTGTGGACACACCGAGGTGCCTGCCCGCAACCTCTACGCCCACATCCAGAAGCTGGGCCAAGTGCCTCCTGGGGAGAGTGTGACTGCCATGGAGCTCGAATTCAAGGTGGGGCTTGGTGGGCCTCTTGGCCCCAGAGACCTGGACTGGCACATGGGCATGACCCTACCAGCGAGAGCCAGCTCTGACCTAACCCTCCTTTTCACCAGCTGCTGGCCAGCTCCAAGGCTCACACGTCTCGCTTCATCAGCGCCAACCTGCCCTGCAACAAGTTCAAGAACCGCCTGGTGAACATCATGCCCTATGAACTGACCCGTGTCTGTCTGCAGCCCATCCGTGGTGTGGAGGGCTCCGACTACATCAATGCCAGCTTCCTGGATGGCTATAGGTCAGCACACTCAGGCCTGTGGCCTGCATCTGGCTGGCAGGGGTGGGCAACACCGTGGGGCCAGCCTAGAAGACCAGAGTGGGCTGGGCAGAACAGTGAGGGCTTCCTGGAGGAGAGGTACTCTGAGCAGGGCCTCAAGGGGCCAGGCTGTCTCAGGGAGGCTGGGGGCAGCAGCACCTCCAGCATGTCCAGTCTTATGTCCATCCAGACAGCAGAAGGCCTACATAGCTACACAGGGGCCTCTGGCAGAGAGCACCGAGGACTTCTGGCGCATGCTATGGGAACACAATTCTACCATCATCGTCATGCTGACCAAGCTTCGGGAGATGGGCAGGGTGAGCTCACCCCTTCCCCTGAGGCCCCTCTCACATGTGGTAGAATAGCCACCCTTGAGGGCTGCCCTGTCCTTATGCTGTCCTTCCGCACCCCAGCTCCATCAGCATAGCCTCAGACCTCCCTAACCAACACCCAAGGTGCCCTGTCCCAGAGTCTCCTGAATCCTGCAGCTCCCTTCCCCTTCCTCTTCACCTGACCATGGGGACGGGCTCTCTGTCCACAGGAGAAGTGCCACCAGTACTGGCCTGCAGAGCGTTCTGCTCGCTACCAGTACTTTGTCGTTGACCCGATGGCTGAGTACAACATGCCCCAGTACATCCTGCGTGAGTTCAAGGTCACAGATGCACGGGTGAGTGCTACTCGAGCACGCCCACTACATGGCCTGAGCACGGGGTGGGGCTGCCCACACAGAGGCTGAGTTGGAACTGCAGATCCGAGGTGAGGGTGAAGCCTGCCTCCCAGGGGCTCCATGTGTGGCAGCTTCACAGGGGCGTGCTCTTTGCTCTACTTCTCCAGCCCAGCCCAGAGGGGCTGCAGCCTGAGACTCAAACCTTGGTCTGCCATGCTGAATGGAGTCAGTACGTACTATAAATGTATACTAATTAAAAAACAAACACATTAACCCAGTCCCTTGCCCACCGCACCCCCCCAACCTCCAGGATGGGCAATCAAGGACAATTCGGCAGTTCCAGTTCACAGATTGGCCTGAGCAGGGTGTACCCAAGACGGGGGAGGGCTTCATCGACTTCATCGGTCAAGTGCACAAGACCAAGGAGCAGTTTGGTCAGGACGGGCCCATCACAGTGCACTGCAGGTGGGGCTGCCCCCATGGAGGGCCAGAGGTGGGAGGTGGTCCTGCAGGCCTGGCAGCTCTGCTGCCTAAGGTGAGCAAGACTTCTGACCCAGCTGTTTTCTGAGCAGTGCTGGTGTGGGCCGCACCGGAGTCTTTATCACTCTGAGCATAGTCTTGGAGCGCATGCGCTACGAGGGTGTGGTCGACATGTTCCAAACCGTGAAGACCTTGCGCACACAGCGTCCTGCAATGGTGCAGACAGAGGTATGGAGACCAGAGAGCAGCACCAGGGTTTCACCAGTAGCCCTCTTCAGGAGGTTGGACACATACAGACACGTGTCTGTTGTTGCTCCAGATGGGTCACATCACCTGTTCTGCCTGAAATGCAGCAGAGATGGGCACAATGCATGCTTTCATGTAGTAGCTCCATACTGAACACTGGTAGTGTGCTGGCTCGAGGTCAGAGTTGTGCATAGCAAACCTTGGAGGTGCAGACTAAGAGCAGATAAACCCAATTAGGTGGCAGGAGGATGGCAGCTAGAGTTGGGGGCATGGGAAAGAGGTGAGCCTACGGAGGCGCTTTCAGGCTCCCTTGGACGTTGTCTGGCATAGCTGTGTGGTTCTGGCACATGCGGTTCACAGCAGAGGCTAATTTCATGGCTCACTAACTGCAGCATGGGTGCCCTTAGCAGTGCGGTAAGGATATCTGCTGTTGCCACCCACACTGACCAGCCTTTCTATCCTGGCAGGACCAGTACCAGCTGTGCTACCGTGCAGCCCTGGAGTACCTCGGCAGTTTTGACCACTATGCAACGTAACTACTGCTCCCCTCTCCTCCGACGCCTCCACCAGGGGGTTCCGGGGGGGACCCAGCTCCTCTGAGCCATACCGACCATCGTCTAGCCCTCCTGCACAGATGCTGTTGCCAGCAAAGCACAGCCCACTGGGATCACAGCGTTTCAGGAACATCGCCACACAGATCAGAGAGCCCGGAACAACGCTGGGCAAGTGGGTGGCCTGGCAGGCAGGCGCTGTGGCCCCTGTGTCCACCAGGTGCAGCAGGAACCTGCTTCAAGCTCTCTGTTCAGCTCCACGTTTCTCATGCTTCTTCTCACGGGATGGGGATGGGGGCAAAGGCTCCATTTTTATACGCTGGTGGGGTAGACTGAGGATTCCACTCTCTTCCCTCTGAGTTTTTCTTTCTTAAATCTTTGATTGTAGAATGGGCCACTGTGGGGGTTGGGGCTCATTTTGTTTTCCTTTTTGAGTTCACTTTGGGTCCTTTTGTGTATGCCTTTCACTGCTAATGGACAGAAAGTGCCTTCCTCCTGTGGAGCTGGGGTCGGCAGCTGAGCAAGGCTTGGCCACGGACCCGGGAGGCAGCACTGATCAGGCTCTTCCAGCCTCAGACAAGATCCTTTTCCAGCCAAATGCAGGGAAATAGTTTTTTAAGGTTTTATTTTGTTTCTCCTTAAGAGCCTTTTTTTAGGCCCCACAGACAGTGGTGGGCAGGGAGGCGATAGGAAACACACATCCCCAGTCATCTGTTCAGTGTGTTCAGCATTCACAGCCCACAGCCACAGACGCGTCTGGGGGAGCCTAGCCAGGCATTCCTCATCACCATTGTGTTTGCAAAGGTACAGAAACAAAAAACAAAAACAAAAAATCACAAAAATTTAAAAACAAAAACAAAAAATCATCCCCTGGCCTCTGCTTTAAACCCGTAAGAGGGAGGTGGCTCCATGCACCCAGGATTCCCAGACTTGCTGGTCTTCCAGCACTGCAGTATGGCAGGGGGTGACACGCCGCGGGCTCTGGCCGTGGCCAAGCAAATGGCACAGGTGGGGTGCCCCACGCCCCACACACCTCAGGGCCAAGCGGGGTAGTGGCTGGCCCTTCAGGTCCAGGCCAGGGGGCCTCGTAGCACACGTCTGTCCCCTGCAGGGGTCGGATGATTTCTCTCCCTGGTTTGCAACTATTTTCAAAGCCCCCTGAGAACCGCTCTTTTCCACTCCTTCAAGATGCCCTCCTAAACCAATGTGGCGGACTACTGGACTTCTGTCATGGTACTATAGTCAGTCTTACTCTTGGCTTGCTGAGGAGAGGGCGAGGCCTCTTCCTCTGGGCAGCGCTATCTAGATAGGGAAGTGGGGGCGGGGCAGGGTGCATAGCTGTTTTAGCTGAGGGACATGGAGATGTCGCCAAATCTAGCTAGGCTAAGTCAAGATCAACAATCCAGGGTTGGTAATGTTGGATGAAACATTCATTTTTACCTTGTGGATGCTAGTGCTGTAGAGTTCACTGTTGTACACAGTCTGTTTTCTATTTGTTAAGAAAAACTACAGCATCATTGCATAATTCTTGATGGTAATAAATTTGAATAATCAAATTTCGTATAAACCAGGCCTCTGTCTTAGCTCTTTCTGAATCCAGAGAGAGAGAGAGAGTGTGTGTGTGTGTGTGTGTGTGTGCGCGCGCGCGCACGTGCACACGTGTTTGTGTTTTGGAGACAGGGTCTTGCCGTGTTTTCCATGTTGACCTTAAACTCGCAAACTTGCAGTCATCTTCCTACCTCAGCTTCCTGAGTGCTAGGGATTACAGGCATGCACCACCATGCCTGGCAAGAGTCCACACTTTTTTTTTTTTTTTTTTTTTCTTTTTTTGCGGCACTGGGGATCGAGCTCACAACCTCGCCCCTGCCTGACAGATGCTTAAGCCACTGAGCCAAACTCCCGGCCCTGATTTTTTGAGGCAGGGTTGCACTATGTAGCTCAGGCCGACCTTGTGCTCGCGTTGTAGCCCAAGCCGGCCTCGAACTCACAATGCTCCGCCTACCTCAGCCTCCCGAGTCCACACTTTTAAATTGGTAGCTGGGGCGGGTTCTGATTACCCGCTCCTAAAAGGACAGTGAGGCTGTTCGGAGGATCTGTGACAGGGCTCCTGACATGGCAACTTCAGCTGCAAAGATGTAGCTGCCCAGGCCAAGCCGAAGCCCTCAGGAGTAACATGCTCAGGCTTGGGCTCCTATACTTTTGCGTTTCCCTCCCTCTTAAGATGTCATTCTGAGCCGGGCGTGGTGGCGCACGCCTTTAATCCCAGCACTCGGGAGGCTGAGGTAGGAGGAGCGTTGTGAGTTCGAGAACGGCTTGGGCTGTAACGTGAACACAAGACGGGGCCTGAGCTACACAGTGTGACCCTGCCTCAGAAAACTAGGCCGGGAGTTTGGCTCAGTGGCTTAAGTGCCTGTCTGGCTGGTGTGAGGTGGTGAGTTCAATCCCTGGTGCCACCAAAAAAAAAAAAAAAAAAAGGATATTCTGCCACCCTGGAGGTCCTGGGCTCCATGCCCCAGAAGCTGTCCTCGCCTTCTGACACCTCCCTCCCTTCACTGCTGTAAGGTGGGAGACCCAGTGGCAGGAGACTCTCAACTAGTGGAAGTTGGTTAGTGAGGACTCATAGTGTTTGCAGTGTGGAAACTGACCCCAAAACCACAGGGTGGCCGCCTTGTACCTAGACACATACCAGCATCTGCTTGTTGAGCTCTGTGCCTTCTCCATTGGTGACCAGACAAGTCCTATGGAGTTGTGACTCAAGTAGAGCAATACTTGGCCAGAAATGGGACAGCCAGGGAATGCAGCCCGGGGGACTGAGCTAACAGGGATGTGGGTGACCCTGGCAGGCAAAACTCTGCCTGTGCTGTACCTCCTGGACCAGCTCTGTGAGGGCCCTCTCTGGGGACTGAGTGACCATGGCCTGGCGCCCATCTCTTCTTGGTGCCCCTACACTTAGTTCAGTTCCTAAGCTACTTCTGTTTGTTTGGGGAAAGGACACTGTCAGGTCAGGCATGGTGGTGCATGCCTGTAATCCCAGCACTCGGGAGGCTGAGGCAGGAGGATCCTTGTGAGTTCGAGACCAGCCCAGGCTACAAAGTGAGTTCAAGGCCAGCCTCAACTGCATAATGAGACCCTGTCTCAAAAGACCAGATAGATAGATAGATAGATAGAACATTATCACTGCAGGATTCCTTTTTTTTTTTTTTTTTTTTTGCGGCATAAGGGATTGAACTCACAACCTTGCGCCTGTTAGGCGCTTAAGTCACTGAGCCAAACTCCTGGCCCTGGTTTTTTGAGGCAGGGTCGCACTATGTAGCTCAGGCCGGCCTTGTGCTCGCGTTGTAGCCCAAGCAGGATTCCTGATGCTCTTGAAGTCAAACAGCTGTTTGCTACCTGAAAGAATGAGAATGCTTTCAAGTAAGCAATACGTACTAGATTTTCATGGGAGGTACACCCATGTCCCAGACAGTCTGAGCACGGAATTCTTTGTGGCCAGTACAAACCCTTAGGGCTGGCAGCAGAGTGGACGCTGTTCACGTCACAGATGAGACAGGCTCAGGTGGACCTGGGCAGAGGTGTCATCTCTCCCTGCTCTTCCCTCTTTCTAGGCCCTGTCCGGACCCAGAGCTCAGCTCATCTGCCCCGCCTTCCAGTCAGGCATCTCTTCCTCAAACCTTCAGTCACCTCATGGCCAAGCCCTGCCCCTCGGTTCCTTACTGACCTGCTTTGCTGGCTGCATTCCTGCTACTTCTGTCCCAAACCACCCTGTCTGCCTGCACTGTTTCCATGACTTCCATCCCTCTGCTTGCCACTAGTGCTACCCTAGAGTGCACTGTCAGCACAGCAGCCGGAGTGGGCTTCCTCATCGGGCAGATGCAACCTCATCACTGTCCTGACGAGCCCATGCGGTCAGCTGTAACTCCATGGTTCTGCAGGCTCTTGCTCCCTACTTCCCGAACAGGACAAAATCATTGTTTTGTTTGTTTTTATGGGACAGGATCTCACTGTGTATTCTAGGCTGGTCTTGCACTCATTCTGTACCCCAAGCTGGACTCAAAATTGAGGCAATCTTCCTGCCTCTGCCTCCCAAGTGATGGGATTAAAGATGTGTGCCACTACTACACCCAGTGGGGACTTTTTTGTTTGTTTTTTCTTGTTTTTGGTCTCGTACTTAAAATGTATCCTAGGCTGTGGCCTCAGACTTTTGATCCTTCTGCCTCTGGCTCCCAAGTTCTGGAATTATAGGTATGAGCCATCGTGCCCAGCTGCAAAATCAATTCTTCATTTCATTTTGCAACTTCCTTGCCATTCTGTCTCAACTTCAGACCTTTCCACAAGCATTTCTGGGACATTTTTCCTGACCTCTACCTGGATGACACCTTTTTCAGGTCTCATCTGAAAATAACTCCTTCAGAAACTATCTTTAACCATCCTAAATGAGATCAGGTGACCCTACAGTGCAAGCTATCTGAAATACTTTAATAATCTAATCCTCACAACAATGCATGAAATACGTCCCATTTTACGCTTTTTTTTTTTTTTTTTTTTTTGCGGCCCCGGGGATTGAACTCACAACCTTGCGCCTGCCAGGGCAGGCGCTTAAGCCACTGAGCCAAACTCCCGGCCCTGGTTTCTTGAGGCAGGGTCGCACTATGTAGCTCAGGCCGGCCTTGCGCTCGTGTTGTAGCCCAAGCAGGCCTCGAACTCACAACGCTCCACCTACCTCAGCCTCCTGAGTGCTGGGATTAAAGGCGTGCGCCACCACGCCCAGCTCCCATTTTACCCTTAATCTTATAAAAAATTGGGAATGGTGGATGTCTAATTCCAGTACTGGGAAGCCGAGGCAAGAGGATCACAAGTTTAAACCCATCCTGGAGCTGGCATGGTGGCACACACCTTTAATCCCAGCACTTGGGAGGCTGAGTCAGGAGGATTGTTGTGAGTTTGAGACCAGCCTGGGCTACCAAGTGAGTTTGAGACCAGCCTGGGCTTCAAAGTAAGTTCAAGGCCAGCCTATACTGCATAGTGAGACCCTGTCTCAAAAAATAGGGTTGGGGAGCCGGGCGTGGTGGCGCATCCCTTTAATCTCAGCACTTGGGAGGCTGAGGTAGGAGGAGCGTTGTGAGCACAAGGCCAGCCTGAGCTACATAGTGCAACCCTGCCTCAAAAACTAGGGCTGGGAGTTCGGCTCAGTGGCTTAAGCGCCTGTCTGACAAGGCGCGAGGTTGTGAGTTCAATCCCTGGTGCTGCAAAAAAAAAAAAAAAAAAATAGGGCTGGGGATTTAGCTCAGTGGCTTAATTACCTGCTTGGTAGGTGTGAGGTGGTGACTTCAAGCCCCAATACCAAAGAAAATAATAAAAATAATAAACCCAGTCGGGCATGGTGGCATATGCCTTTAATCCCAGCACTCAGGAGGCTGAGGTAGGAGGAGCGTTGTGAGTTCGAGGCTGGCTTGGGCTACAACGTGAATGCAAAACTGGCCTGAGCTACATAGTGCGACCCTGTCTCAAAAGACTAGGGCTGGGAGTTTGGCTCAGCAGTTTAAGCGCCTGTCTGGCAGGCGCGAGGCTGTGAGTTTGATCCCCGGTGCCACACACACACACACACAAAAATAATAATAAACCCATCCTGGGCAATTTAGTGACAGCCAGACAGTCTCAAGGTGCTGGGAATGCAGCTTAGTGTGAAGGCTCTGGGTTCAATTCTCGGTACTGGGGGAAAAAAGTCACTCACTTAGATATGTCCCATTTCCTCTCACCTCATGCTTGCCCTTGCCCATGGTATTGTGATCACACCAACCTCAACACGCTGGACACAGTACCCAGAGGTTCACACTGCCACCGCCAACCTTGTGTCCTGAGAGCAACACTGAAGGGATGAGCTGGTGGGCTGGAGAGAAACTGGTGCAGTTGACCTGCAGTTTCAGCCTGAGCCCCCAGCAGGGTCCAGTCCACACTGACTGAATTGGGCAGGTGCACACACTGGCCACATGCTCCAGGCCTGCACTGGGACTTGGAGGCTTGGTATTCCTCCCTGGTCTGCCTGCCAAATGGTGATAAAAGTAGATGATCTTTTTCTTTGTAATTTTCCGAATTTTGCCTGTTTTGGTGTTGTTTTCTGAGACAGAGTCTCCTTATGTAGTTCAGGCTGTCCTTAAACTCACTATGTAGTACAGGCTGACCTCAAACTTGCAGTTATCCTCCTGTCAGCCTCCTGAGTGCCCTGTAATTTTTTTTTTAATTCTTTTTATTTTTTTTTGCGACACTGGGGATCGAACTCATAGCCTCACTCCTGCCAGACAGGTGCTTAAGCCACTGAGCCAAACTCCCAGCCCTAGTTTTTTTGTGGCAGTGTCACACTATGTAGCTCAGGCCGGCCTTGCACACTTGTGCTCGTGTTGTAGCCCAAGCCGGCCTCGAACTTACAACGCTCCACCTACCTCAGCCTCCCGAGTGCTGGGATTAAAGGCGTGCGCCATCATGCCTGGCTTGGGGTATAGGTTTAACTGCAGATTTTTATTCCTCAAAAGAGTTGCCAATCAAGCTGGGCATGGTGGCACGCTCCTGTAATCCCAGCACTTGGGAGGCTGAGGTAGGAGAATCATTGCAAGTTCGAGACCAACCTGGGCTACAAAGTGAGCCCATGACCAGCCTGAATCACACAGTGAGACCCTGTCTCAAAAAGACAAACACACACACACACACACACACACGCACGCACGCACACACACAAAAGGTTTGACAGTCAGAAGTGGACACAGTGGTGCATGCCTTTGCAGGATCATGAATTCAAAGCCAGCCTGAGCTACAAAATGAGAACCTGTCTCAAAAACAAACAAATAAAAAACAGTTGACAATAACATATCTGAAGACTATATAAGGTGTGATGGAAAATACGGTGAATGTAAGGTTTTAAAAAATTTATCACATAGCCAGGCCTGGTGGCGCACGCCTTTAATCCCAGCACTCGGGAGGCTGAGGTAGGAGGAGCACTGTGAGTTCAAGGCCAGCTTGGGCTACAATATGAGCGCAAGGCTGACCTGAGCTACGTAGTGCGACCCTGCCTCAAAAAACTAGGGCCGGGAGTTTGGCTCAATGGCTTAAGTGCCTGTCTGTGAGGTGTGAGGTTGTGAGTTCAGTCCCTGGTGCCGCAAGAAAACAAAAACAAAACAAAAACGGCCAGAAGTTTGGCTCAGTGACTTAAGTGCCTGTCTGACAGGCACAAGGTTGTGAGTTTAATCCCTGGTGCCGCAAAAAAAAAAAAAAAACTGGGGCTGGGAGTTTAGCTCAGTGGCTTAAGTGCCTGTCTGGCAGGTGCGAGGTGGTGAGTTCGATCCCGGTGCTGCAAAAAAAAAAAAAAAAAAAAAAAAAAAATGCTTATCACTAGGCATGGTGGTACATGCCTGTAATCCCAGCATTTGGGAGGCTGAGGCAGAAGGATCATTGTGAATTCAAGGTCAGCCTGGGTTATATATATGAATTTTGAAACAAAGGAAGACCCTGTTTCAAAACAAAAACAAAAAAACACCAAACAAAGGAATTTATAGCCAGGCATGGTGGTGCACACCTTTAATCTCAGCACTCAGGAAGGAGACTGAGGTAGGAGGAGTATTGTGAGTTCGAGGGTGGCTTGGGCTACAACGTGAGCACAAGGCCGGCCTGAGCTACACAGTGCAACCCTGCCTCAAAAAACTAGGGCTGGGAGTTTGGCTCAGTGGGTTAAGCGCCTGTCTGGCAGGCCCAAGGTTGTGAGTTCGATCCCTGGTGCCACAAAAAAAAAAAAAAGGAATTTATCATTGTAAGATATCATTAATCTTACTTCAAATACTCCCCTTCACACCCCTTGAACTCGCTCATCTCATTGTTCTTGCCATTTCCTGAGGGCCTCTCTCATGTCCTTAGTCGCCCTGTCATGGATGCCTTCATGCCTGAATCCATTCAAAATATTTACCTTTCATGGTCATTTTAACTTGGAGGAAGAGCCAGAAGTTGCAGGGTGCCAGGTCTAGTGAATAACTTTTTTTTTTTTTTGGTACCAGGGATTGAACTCATGACCTTATGCTTGCCAGGCAGGTGCTTGCATCACTGAGCTAACCCTGGCCCGTTTTTGACAAAAATTACCATGAATAGTTGATCAACGTGGGCTGATCATGAAATTAAGTGAATATTTAAATTTAAAAGTTCATTTACAGTAAAACACACATTGCTATTAATCCCTCTTCCTTCAAACACCTATTATTCTTGGCAGTGTGTCTTTTACTCTAATAAGTTTTTTTATTTAAACATTTTTGCTATAGCTTTCAATTAACCCTTGTGTGTGTTAACGTAAAAGAAAAGCAGATTGGACTCTAAAAAGCTTAAAATTTACAGTCAGAAGCAAGCTGTGCTCATCCAGCCCTGCTGAAAGGGGAAGGCGCTCAAGCTGGTGTCTGCAACCACTGCTGTTTTTAGAGCAGGAGTTGTAATTTTTCTTTTTTTTTACTTTTGTGAAACAATTTCTGCATTTCAATTTTATTTTTACAAAGAAGCATGGAGAACAGGGAGTGGGGAGGCAGGAATAGTGCGTGGTCACCTCTGGGGGTCAAGAGGGTGGGGAACTAGAACGGGTCAAACTGCACCTCTGGCCTTCATTGGGAATAGCAATGAGCAAGGGCGACCACACATGGCGCCTCAGGGCTCGAGTCGGTGGGGTCAGTGCGTGCAGGCCAGACCAAGGGAACAGAGGCAGACGGCCTCACATGATTGTCTGGGCTGTCCTCTTCCAGGTGCAGAGGGGCATCGTGTGCTCCAGAGCATGGAGGGGTCCTCAAGAAAACCCCTGGGAAACGCCTACACCACAGGGGCCCACTGCTGGGAACAGGGTGAGGAGAAGCCACACATAGGTGGCTGTGGATCAGATGAAGCCGGGCGTGGTTGCTCACGCCTTTAATCCCAGCACTCGGGAGGCTGAGGTAGGAGGAGCGTTGTGAGTTCGAGGCCCGCTTGGGCTACAACGTGAGCACAAGGCCAGCCTGAGCTACATAGTGTGACCCTGCCTCAAAAAACTAGCGCCAGGAGTTTGGCTCAGTGGCTTAAGTGCCTGTCTGGCAGGCACGAGGTTGTGAGTTCGATCCCCAGTGCTGCAAAAAAAAAAAAAAAAAAAAAAAAAAGATGTAAAATCCATTTCGAAGGCAAATCCTAGCTGGGTAGAGAAGGGGATGTCTGGATGGAAACAGAATTGACCTGATTGGAAAGGTGGTCTGAGGAAAAATAGGGACCTTAGGGATGGAGTGGAAATGGGGGTGTCTGCTGATAAGCAGGAATGGGAAGAGGCAGTAAGGGCACAAGTGGGGATAAGGGTATGGGTGGTGGGGACAGAGGTGAGGCCCTTTGATGTTGGTAGGGGGCACCTTGGTCAGGCTGTTCCCCGGCAGGGACACCTTGGCTCAGTAGGTCCAGCAGGGCCTTGAGGGGCCACTCTACACCCCAAGCACCGGCCACGTGGGCCAGGAGCAGGCAGGAGAGCTGGCTGTGGATGTGCTCATTCTAGTGCACCCCATGTGTCTACAGGCCCCCCACAGTGTGATAGAAATGGAAATGCGAGTCCAACATATTGAAGCCATGACTGATAGCCTTGGTAGAGCTGTAAAAGTTGACTTCGATGATGAAGTGTTTCAGGGAGCCTGTCCAGGGCCAGTGTGTACAAAGGAGGAAGCTCGCAGTGATTTTACTGCCCACAGGCATAGCTGCGTTCCACACCAGGAGGCAAGATTTGGGCAGCACCTGGCCCAGGTACTCAAATAAAGTCTCCAGGCTGTGCAGGTACCTCTTCTGGAAGTTCTGGCCATCCTGGAGACAGCCCAGAGGCAGAAGTTCACGGTGACAAGCCGGGCGTGGTGGCGCACGCCTTTAATCCCAGCACTCGGGAGGCTGAGGTAGGAGGAGCGTTGTGAGTTCAAGGCCGGCTTGGGCTACAACGCGAGCGCAAGGCCAGCCTGAGCTACATAGTGTGACCCTGCCTCAAAAAACCAGGGCCGGGAGGTTGGCTTAGTGGCTTAAGCGCCTGCCCTGGCAGGCGCGAGGTTGTGAGTTCAATCCCCAGTACCGAAAAAAAAAAAAAAAAAAAAAAAAAAAAAAAAAAAAAAAAAGAAGTTCACGGTGACCACATGTGTGGGGTACGCTCACCACCCTGCAGCTGCTTCAGGATGGCCTCCAGGTCCTCAGAGTGCAGGTGGTGAGGAAGCTGAGGTGCTCCAGGTGCTGGTCTGAGCAGAACTGATGCGCCTGGTGGTAGTGGGTGCCGTTGGGCGTGGAGTCTTCTGGCCTCTGTTCATCAGCGGGTCCTGTTTGAAACGCCTCTGCCCCTTGGCCTTGAGCTGCTTGGAAGCAAGCAGGCAGTCTTTCTGCAGCAAGAGCGCCAGGTCCTTGTACATGGCCCTCTGCACAGAGTCCCCCCAGGATGATGCAATTTTGTGGGGCAGCTGCTGTGGTTCCGAGGCCAGCAGGTGAGTCACGACCGTCTGGCCCCGTTTAGTTCCTTCCAGTGCACCAGGTGGGTCTTCATATAGCTAGGACAGGAGAGCGTGCTGGAGGGACTGACCCCAGGGCAGGCCACAGTGCAAGGAAAATGTGGCCAAGTAGATGGAGGTGCGGCCTCTGCTCTCGGGCACGTGCCTAGAAGGAAGGCACCAGCAAGCCTGGGTGTGAAGTGGGGAGAGACAGCTGGAAGGGAGCCAGAAGGGCTGTAGATTAAGCTTGGGATCCGACCTCTCAAGAGTTAAAATATTATGCAAAGATGCCTGTGACCTCAAGTGATCCCCAAGTAAGTGCAGACCGGCACTTTAGGCCCTTCATCCACCAGCCCCCAAGTAATCTTTTTAGCCTTTGACACTTTATCTCACCCTAAGTGCTTAGAGTTCCTGTTTTTCTTCTTTCCTTCCTTCCCTCTCCTCTCCCTGTCCCCTCTTTTCCCCTTTCTCTCTCTCTCTCTCTCTCCCTCTCTCTCTCTCTCTCTCTCTCTCTCTCTGTGTGTGTACTGAAGAAAAAACCCAGGGCCTTCACACTGAACTACATCTCCAGCAGTTTTTATTTTTTGAGACCAAGTCCCACTAATTGGCTCACGTCAGCCTTGTCCATTTGTGGTTTCTTAAACTCATCAGGCTAAACATTTAGATTGAAGTGCTAAATCCCAAATAGATAAAGCTGCTTTCAAATCACTAAGAACAAAAGTAAACACCCTAAATCCGTGGCCCATGCATGTAATCCTAGCAATCAGGAGGCTGAGGCATGAAGATTGCCATGAGTTCAAGGTCAGCCTGGACTACAATAGCAACTCTCAAAAAAAAAAAAAAAAAAAAAAAAAAAAGAAAGTGAAAAAGTAACATCTAATAGAAAAATAGGCACGGCGATGGCACCTTTAATCCCAGCACTCGGGAGGCTGAGGTAGGAGGTGCGTTGTGAGTTCGAGGCCAGCTTGGGCTACAACGTGAGCACAAGCCCGCGAGCGCAAGGCCGGCCTTAGCTATATAGTGCGACCCTGCCTCAAAAAACTGGGGCTGGGGGTTTGGCTTGGCAGCTTAAGCGCCTGCCTGGTAGGCGTGAGGTGGTGAGTTCAATCCCCGGTGCCACAAAAAAAAAAAAAAAAAAAAAAAGAAAAATAGGCATGGACACAAACAGGCAATTAAAAAACATGCAAATTCCAGTAGAACTATGAAAGACAGTCTCACTAGTAATCAAAGAAATGGAAACTGAAACAAGAATGAGGTGCTATTGTTAGACTATCAAATGGACAAAAATTATTTATCGATATTGATGTAGGGAATTGGGCACTTTTTTTTTTTTTTTTGGTGGCACTGGGGATTGAATTCACAACCTCACACCTGCCAGACAGGCACTTAAGCCACTGAGGCAAACTCCCAGCCCTAGTTTTTTGAGGCAGTGTCGCACTATGTAGCTCAGGCCGGCCTTGTGCTCACGTTGCAGCCCAAGCCAGCCTTGAACTCACAACGCTCCTCCTACCTGTTTTGTTTTTATTTTTGAGACAGGGTCTTGCTATGTAGTTCAGGCTAGCTTTGAACTCACAATGTAGTCCAGGGTGGTCTTGAAATCCTGGCAATCCTCCTGCTTCAGCTTCCCATGTGCTAGGAATATAGGCATGCACCACCCCACAGGTGATAAATAAACCTTAGTGAATTTATTTATTTTATTTATTTATTTATTTTTTTGCGGCACCGGGGGTTGAACTCACAACCTCACACCTGCCAGGGCAGGCGCTTAAGCCACTGAGCCAAACTCCTGGCCCTAAATAAACTTTAAGTAGGAGAACTCCTCAGTCTTCCCCAAAGACCTTGTGTCTCAGACCTTTGAATGTGGGCAGCATTGTTTTACTTTTTTTTTTTTTTTTGGTACTGGGGATTGAACTCATGACTTCGTGCTTGCCAGGCAGGCACTTAAGTCACTGAGCTAAATCCCCAGCCCACCTCCTCTTTGGCATGTTTTCAGGGTACCCCCCGCAGTTACCCCCACTTACATGGTCTATCCCTACTCCATGCTAGAACATCTTAGCATCATTAAGCACTTCTGATCCTCTCACCCTCCCTTCTGTGGATATGGATTGAAACCAGGGTCTTACACATGCTAGGCAAGTGCTCTACTGAGCCACATCACCAGTCTTTTATTTAAATTTTAAAAATTTCTCAGCAAGGCTTCTCATGCCTCTGTCAGGTATGCTGGGCCGTTCTCTACGGAGCACAGAGAATAAATTCGACCTTGGAAGTAAAACGATGTTTTTGCTGAACATCAGAACTCAGTGTATTTGTGGGTGTGTGTGTCTGACTCTAAGCATTTTTATATTCGCATTTCTCTATTTCACAGGGACAAGGCCTGATCTTTCCAAATGACCTTGCCCACAAGGCAGAGTTCTTTCTTACAAGGATGGTACTGGCCAAGCAACCCCTCCCACTGAATCCAGCTGAGCAGGGCAGGACCTAGCTGTGAGTTGCTGGATTATTTTCCAGGCTTTTTTCCTGGCAGCACTTTGTCTAGCGTCTCTCACAGTACCTGGGAAGAGTATTCCTTTTCAGCAGCTTGGGCTGCAGGCAGACGTTGGGTATGACTGACCCAGAGGTGAAGGCCAAAGGCACCATTAGTATATAGAGTCCTTCCTTCCTTCCTTTCCTTTTTTTTTTTTTTTTAATACAAAAAGATGGAAGCCGGGCATGGTGGTGCATGCCTTGTAATCCCAGCACTCGGGAGGCCAAGGCAGGAGTGAGTTCGAGGCCGGCCTGGGCTATAACGTGAGCACAAGGCTACAAGGTGAGTTCAAGTCCAGCCTGAACTGCATAGTGAGACCCTGCCTCAAAAAACTAGGGCCAGGAGTTTGGCTCAGCGGCTTAAGTGCCTGTCTGGCAGGCTTGAGTTTGTGAGTTCGATCCCCAGTGCCACACACACACACACACACACAAAAATAAATAAATAAATAAAATAAATAAAATAGGGCCAGGGATTTAGCTCAGTGGCATAAATGCGCCTACCTGGCAGGCGTGAGGTTGTGAGTTCAATCCCGGTACCAAAAAACAAAACCAAACCAAACAAAAAAAGGGTACTGGAGCCGGGCGTGGTGGCGCAAGCCGGGCGTGGTGGCGCATGCCTTTAATCCCAGCATTCGGGAGGCTGAGGTAGGTGGAGCGTTGTGAGTTCGAGGCCCGCTTGGGCTACAACGCGAGCGCAAGGCCGGCCTGAGCTACATAGTGCGACCCTGCCTCACAAAACCAGGACCGGGAGTTTGGCTCAGTGCCTTAAGCGCCTGCCCTGGCAGGCGTGAGGTTGTGAGTTCAATCCCCTGTGCTGCAAAAAAAAAAAAAAAAGGGTACTGGGTGTATATAAAGAGCCAGGGCTGTCTAAGGGCTAAGGACAGAGGTGACCAAGAGACTCCCCTTGGAGCAGACCCTCAAGGAGCAGATATGATAATGGGCAGAAGACTAGAACAATAAAAACCATAAAAGCAGCATACAAACCGGGCATAGTGGCTCACGCCTTTAATCCCAGCACTCAGGAGGCTGAGGTAGGAGGAGCGTTTTGAGTTTGAGGCCGGTTTGGGCTACAACGCAAGTGCAAGGCCGGCCTGAGCTACATAGTGTGACCCTGCGTCAAAAAACTAGGGCCAGGAATTTGGCTCAGTGGCTTAAGCACCTGTTTGGCAGGCACTAGGTTGTGAGTTCTATCCCCGGTGCAGGAAAAAAAAAAAAAAAAAAAAAGCAAAGCAGCATCCTCAGGAATGGCTTCACTAAGGAAGAGATATTTCAGCCAGGCCCTGAGGAGCGGGACAGTCAGAGCCGGGCACTGGGGGAGAGGTGCAGGGTGAGATGCCCCAGGTGGAAGGACTTGGCTTCTCTCCAAAGTGAGCTGGGAAGGAAACCTTGATAGCTTGAAGACTAGGAGTAACAGGATCTGCATTCTGATAGGAGTCACTCAGTCTGCTGCCTGGAGACTGTGGGGGGCAAGGGCAGGGCTGACAATTAGGTTAAGAATTTATCCTATTCAGGGTACAGGCAGTGGAGGTGGAGAGAAATCCTGAGGGCTGGGTATTATTTTGGAAGCAAATTAGAACTATGTTCATATTAATGTCAAAGCACCAAAAAGCACAGTTCACAAAATAAGTTGATAAATTGTATCAAAATTAAACATTCTGGTGCTTCAAAAGAGTGTAAAGAAATGGAAAAGACAAGCCACAGGATGAGGGAAAATATTTATACACGAAGCCTGTATCTGATAAAGGCTTATATCCAGAATACAGAAAGAAGTCTTGCAACCCAACAATAATAATTCAAACCACCCAATTAAAAAACAGACAAAAGATCAGAATAGACATTTCCCAAACCAGATATATGAATGGCTAATAAAAAGATTGTCAACATCATTAGTCATGAGGGAATGCAAATTAAGACCACAATGAGATACTACTTCACGCCCACTAGAATGGATAAAATCAAAAAGACAGACAATCTGGCAAGGGCATGGAGAAATGCAAACCCTCATGTATTGTTGATGGAGATATAAAACGTACAGCCACTTTACAAAACAGTCCTGGCAGTTTCTTAAAAAGATAAACATAAACTTACTATACAACCCAGGAATTATTCTACGCCAAGCCATCTACCCAAGGGAAATGGAAACATGTATCTATACAAAGACTTGGATGTAAATGTGCATAGCAGCCCTATTCAAAAACAGCCCAAAAGTGAAAACAATCCACATGTCAATCAGTGCTACAATGGGATACAGTTCAACAATAAAGAGGAAACGCTAACATACGTTGCTGTATGGGTTAATCTCAAAAAAAAAAAAAAAAAAAAAAAGAGAGAGAGAAAGCAAGAAAGAAAAATGCTCTGTGAAGGAAGCCAGACACAACACACTCCATATTCCATGGCTCTATTTATATAAAATGTTCAGAGAAGGCAAATCTATACAGGGCAGATCAATGGTTACCTGGGATTGGGGGTGGGAACAGAGATGAACTCTTACTAGGCATGAAGTGGTGAATTTTACTGAGGTGATGGAACTGTTCCAAAACTGGATTGGGTAAATCTCAGTTAAAAAAAAAAAACATATATATATATATATATATATATATATATATATATATAACCGTGCCAGGCTCTCAGTAAATGCATGTAAAAGTTACTAAACTATAGCCTTAAAAAGGAAAATGTTAGCTAGGTGTAGTGTCATGCCTATAATCCCAGCTCTCTGGGAGGCTGAGGAAGAGAATCACAAATTCAAGCCCGGCCTGAGTAATTTATGGAGATCCTGTCTCAAAAAATAAAAAGGGATGGATGTAGTGTTGCATTCCTGTAATCCCAGTACTCGGGAGGCTGAGGCAGGAAGATTGTTGTGAGTTCGAGACCAGCCTGGGCTACAAAGTGAGTTCAAGGCCAGCCTGAACTGCATAGTGAGACTGTCTTAAAAAATAGGTCTGGGGATTTAGCTCAGTGGCGTAAAGCGCCTGCCTGGCAAGTGCGAGGTTTTAAGTTTGATCCCCAGTACCAAAAAAAAAAAAAAAAAAAAAAGAGACAAAAGATTTAAAAAAAAAGGGCAATGTAAGTGAAAATAATTTTTGTGTATATAAAGCATTTAGCACAACATTGCAACATTTGTAACTTCTTTTTTTGAGATAGAGCCTATGTGGTTCAAGTTGAGTTTGAATGTACTACATAGCCTCAGCTGGCCTCAAACTCACAGCAATCCTCCTGCCTCAGCCTTCTGAGTGCTGGGACAACAGGTGTGCCCTGCCATGCCTGGTCTAACGTTTGTAATAATATAACAGCTGAATAAATACACAGAATTTTATTTTTTTAAATTAATTTTTTAAAAATTTTATTCAATCGCTTCTCGGCCTTTTGGCTAAGATCAAGTGTAAAAATTTTATTCAGCAGCTGAGATAGTCTTGCAAGGCAGTTTAGGCTGGCCTCAAATTCATGCTGATCCTCCTGCGTCAGCCTCCCAAATCCTGACATTACAGGTATGCACCACTTCACCTGAATATAGTTCATTGTTTTTCTTTTTGAGACAGGGTCTTGCTGTGTAGTTTAGGTTGGCCTGGAACTCAACAACATCCTCTTGCCTCAGTCTCCTGAATGCAGAGATTCCAGGGGTGTGCCATTGTGGCCGGCTTTTTTTGTTTGTTTTGAGACAGTTTCTCTATGCAATTCAGGCTAGCCTCAAACTTGCAGCAATCCTCTTGCCTCAGTCTCCTGAATGTTATGATTATAGGTCTGCAACACCATGTCCAGCTTGTTTTATTTTTATTTTTTTTTGGAAACAGGGTTTTGGTACGTAGTCCAGGCTGTACTTGAACTTACTATGCAGTCCAGGCTGGTTTCGAACTTGCAGCAAACCTCCTGCCTCGGCCTCCAGAGTGCTGGGATAACAGGAGTGCGCCACCATGCCTGGCGAGACTGGTTTTCTGACAGCTCTTTCCAGGACACTACACTATCACTCATCGACGGTTAAGTTTGCCCATTTTCTAATGGACCTGCTTGTGGGTACTGACATTTGTTTGACACGAGTATCCTGTGATGCTTCCCTCCCGGTCCCTCTGACAAGCTGAGAACTCCTTAGGGCGACTCAGGACCTCTCAGGAACTGCTCCTAATGACTTCTAGGAACCCCCTCGCACTCACGAGAGCCTCTAATGATTCCCAGACTCCCCCTATCTGCCCCAAGAGCTGTTCCTAATAACCTCCGGATCCTCGCTCAGTAGAGAATACCTCGTAATAACCTTAAGAACAGACCCTCCCTCCGGCTCTGCTCTAATGACCCCCCGGGCTCCGTCTCTCGCGGGAACTGCTTCCTTCGGGTACTGCGATGCTCGCCGGCTGCTGAGGGGGTCCACCCACGGAAGCCTTTTGTTTTAAAAACCGAGACTATTTTGGGCAAACCGGGCTCCTGGACTCCGAAACCTTCCCAAAGAACCCCCATCACCTTTTTACCTCAGGCAAACGGGCTACTCACCCCAAGAAAACTCGGACCCCACTTTCGTTAGATCTTCTACGAAAACCTCCCGACCCTGACCCACCTACTCGACCAGCCCACTTCTGAGTGCTCGCCTCTGTTAACCCTGATTGGTTACGAGAGCCTTAAACCCATTTATGATTGGCTAGCTCCGCGATTCAGCCCAGATTGTCAGTGGCAGTGGTCCCGAGTGGTACAGCGTTTCCTCCTGGCAACAACCCCTACACGTTTTCATAGGCTGACCAGATTATATGCCCGGAGTTTGGGGCGGTTGCAGTGCGTGGTCATTGGCTGTTTGAGGGCTTAGAGCCGCCTTTGGATTGGTTGACTCTGCGGGACGCTGTGCGGCTGCGCAGAGGCTGACTCTCGAAGAGGCGGAGTTTCGTCTTTTCGCCTGGTGGAAAAGCAGTAGGATCGGCTAGTGGCGACAGCAGAAATCGAGCCTGAGCCCTGCTGGGGCTTTGGGCTTTAGGTAAGAAACACTGAGGTTTGGTTTATTTTTAGGTTTTTTGTTGCTGCAGCCGTGACCGTGAGCTTCGGTGGGGGAGGGGCACTGGGGGTGGTTCTTTCTGTGTTGAGTGATCGGCGTGTATTTAGGCGAATAGAAGGAGGGGTTTGCAAAGTCAATCCTGAGATTGGCTCTTTCCAATCTCTTTATGGCCAATGGGCGTCGGGAGGGGGGGCGGATCCACTAGGCCTTATTTTCTTCTTCCTGCCGCCGGCCCCCACTCGCCCAGGCGGCGGGGCCGAGAGGGGTTGTACCTTTACGCGGTGAGGTTCGAGGACTTGGGAAATTGGGCTGCCCTTGGAGGGATACGCGCGGAAGCGGCTGCCTGAGGAGGGTGCGGGAGTTCGAGGTAGTAGTTAGTGGCAGCTGCATTTATGGGATGGTTAAGCACCGGGCCTACTGCTTAGCGTTTCGCTTGCATCATCTGAGTTAATCATAGCAACCCTGCGGGCCAGGGGGTTGGGATCCCCATTTTACAGGTGAAGAAACTGAGACTCAGCCAACTCACAGAACCAAGGTCATTCAGCTAATAAATGGCGAAGACCGGCTCTATATTTAGAGATCTTACCGTGAAGCCGGTGCTCTTGAACCACTCGGCTTTGTTGCTGGGTGCGGGAGAGGTGTCAGGGGCCAGGAGCTTTCCCTACGGAATAGACCAGGGGAAGGGAGGCCTGGGGGTGCAGGGAGGGGGTAACAACTGAGGCCAGGTTGAGGAAGTCAGTTATTCAACAGTTACTGAGTGCTTACTCTGCCCTGCATTGTTCTGGGTTCTGTGCACACAAAGATGAATAGAGCCAGAGGCAGCGAAGCTCCGTCACGTCCCTTTCAAAACTCCGGGTTGGGGGCCTCTATCCTGTATCCACATGATGTTATGTTTTTATAAAATTCACAAAAGTAAGATATTTTGGATTTTTTTTTAAAGAGCCCCCCTCCCACCCATTTATTAAACTTCAGGTTCCTCAACACTTGGATACGCCCTTGCAAAGGACGAGGTCCAAGTGGAGTTGAAGATTTAGGCAAGTTAGAGTGATGCAAATTGCACTAGGGGTGTATTTCCTGGTATGTAAAACAGTGATAATAGTGTGCCTGCCATGCAAAGTTCATGAAAAGCACCTGGCCAGAAATACCTTATTTTGGGTGGAATGGAAGCCCGAGAGCCTTGGGTAGTGGGCTTTGTCTTCCACCTTAGACAGTTTTGCTCCAGGCTGTCTCCCAGATCTGTTAGTAGATTGCCACTCCAGGGAGCTTGGGCTGTCTTGGTTTTGGTTCCCGCCCAACTCTACTCCTAGTCCCTCGGAGAGGAACTTCAGTAAAGGAAAGGATATTTTGAATGGGCTCTGCTAGACTGGTGTACTTTTTTTTTTTTTTTTTTTTTTTTTTGGTCTTTTTGAGTTCAGACTGGCCTTAAGCTCACTTGTAGCCCAGGCTGGCCTCGAATTTGAATGATCCTCCTGTCTCAGCTTCCCAATGCTGGAATTACAGGCACGCGCCACCACGCCCATCTTGCTTTATCCTTTTGGAGATGGTCTATTGCAGTGATGGTGAATCTTTTAGAGGTTTCAGTGATACACACAGCCCACTGTGGCACATGTGCCTGAGGTTTACCACCACTGATCTATTATGTTATTAAGAGTGGGGATATACTTACTTAGC